>PVJX010011403.1:0-53696 GCA_004027295.1 Dolichotis patagonum | reverse complement strand
TGAGCTAAATCCCCAGCAGAAATCATTTTTTTAAAGTACATGTATCTGGGGCTGGGGATTTAGCTCAGTGGCATAAGCGCCTGCCTGGCAAGTGCGAGGTCGTGAGTTCGATCCCCAGTACCGCAAAAAAAAAAAAAAAAAAAGTACATGTATCTGCTCCTAAAGATGAATGTCATATACTGCAAGCATGTACTAATAAAATAAAATCTAGGCCTCTGTGGCCACCAAACTATCCAGCACAGCGTGTGTGCTGTGAGCTTCCAGCTGGAGCATGATTACTTTTTTGCAGCTCTCAATAGCTGTTGGGATCCTCAGCAGGGGGTGGAGGTGCCAGGTCAACCTGGACTCAGGGCCAGAATGTGGCCAGCAGAAGCCTTGAGTAAGTCTTAGCAGTGGTCACTAATGCGTGGGACTTCTCAGAGAGATTACAGACAAATTTTAGGATGGAAAGTCCATGGGGGAAGGGTAGGAAATCTGTTACCTGGAAAGGCCAGCAGAATGTCACGTCCAGCTGAACTGAATCTAAACCTGTCAAGCTTGAAAGGTCAGAGGTTACAGGTGTGGTGCTGAGAGCCTTCATTCATGTTAGGGGCTGGGAGGACCTGAGTTCTCACCAGGAGCACTGCCAAGGCTATACAGCTTTGTCCTGGCAGTAGAGTCAAGGGTCTTGGGTGCAGGAAGGCCAAGGTAGTGACAGGGAGCTTCTCTTGCTGTGGCTCTGTCCAGGCTTGGCAGGTGTCTAGCATGCACTGAATGCAAAAGGAAACCCAGGGCTAGGGTTTTAGCTCAGTGGCCTAAGCGTCTGCCTGGCAAGTGCAAGGTCACGAGTTCGATCCCCAATACCAAAAAAAAAAAAAAAAACAAAGGAAACTCAAACACAGGCTGCAGGCTCCACTGAGTCCAGGAATAAACAGGGCAGGTTAATGGAAATGACATACGGTGGTGCATACATGTAATCCCAGCACTTGGGAGGCTGAGGCAAGACTTCTCAGGGCTGTTCTGGAGGCTGTAACACACTGTGCAGAAAAAGGGCTGGATGAATGGGAACTATTAAGAGAAATACTTCTCGGAGAGTCTAGGGTGGCCCTGTGGTTTCTAAATGTGTCATCTGAAGGATGCTACCAATTGCCTCCTTGAAAACCCAAGCATCTTGGGGCTCCCAAGACACTAAGCCAGCAAAATCTGCCTACCCCACCAAAGCCAGGCTGTTCTGGAGACGGGAAGACTATGTGCTCCACTTCGTCAGCAGAGGGCGAGAGGTGCCGATGTGTGAGGCCTTTCTGAAGGCAGCTTCTTTGGCTCTGACAACCCCTGGCCTGGGGCTCTTGCTTAGCACAGTGGCCGTTCCATGCTCCCCAGAGCTGCTGTGCCCTCACATACATGGGCTCCAGGACCCAAGCAAGCTCACCAGATGCCACACCTCTTATGGTCATAACCTGGGTAAAAAATACCCCACTAGGGCCGGGGATTTAGCTCAGTGGCTTAAGCGCCTGCCTGGCAAGCGTGAGGTCATGAGTTCGATCCCCGGTACCAAAAAAAAAAAAAAAAAAAAAAAAAAAAAAAAAACCACTAAGGCTCAGTGACCAGGAAGACACAGAGAGTGTCGAGGGAGCACGGAGCAAGGATGTGGTTAGGAAAAGCCATCTTACCAGGGGACTCAGGGTTTCCTGCGCCTCTACGAGGCCTTGTCTTACCCATCTTCTAAAGTGGGAAGTAGCTCAGTGATAGAGCCTGCCTAGCATGCGTGAGGCCCTGGGTTTGATCCCCAGCACCACAAATAAGGAAATGGAAGAAGGAAATTAATCTGTACATGACTTCATTTCATCCTACCAGAGAAGATATCGTTTCTGTTTCACAGACAAGAAATAAAGTTGGCAGATCAGCCCCAGATCACATGACAAGCCTAACTCCAGAGTCATTGTCCTTGAGTTACTCCTGAAAACACTTGAGAACGTGTACAGAAGAATCAGAGCCACCGCATCAAGGAAATGTCTTTGGACTTTTCTTGAATATGTTCTCTCCTTGATCAAAACTTTAGGGTACTGGGACAGTTGGTGAAATCTGAACATAGATCAGATCTTAGTGCTCTACCTGTGCTGAGTTCTGTGTTCCTGACTTGGAGGGTTGCAGGTTGGTTATTTAAAAGCCTGTCTTTGAAGACAGTGTGTACTTGGGCCAGGGATGTAGCTCAGCAGCACAGCACCTGCCTGTCAGGTGTAAGGTTGTGAGTTTAATTCCTGTCATCAAAAAAATAAAATAAAAGACAATGTGCACTGAAGGTTTTGGGAGTTCAAACACCCTGATTTTATACATATATATATATATAATTTTATTAAAATATATAATTTTATTAAAATATATGTATATATAATTTTATAAAATATATGTATATATTTTATATGTATATATACATATGTAATTTTATATAATATACAATTGTATTTATATGTATATTGCTTATCTACTATCATTAGTACTCTACAAAATAGATTCCGTAGTTTTGTCTTTAACAACAAATCCAGAACCAACCATGGTGGTACATGCCTGTAATCCCAGCTCTTGGGAGGCCAAGGCAAGAGGATCATTGGGAGTTTGAGGCCAGCCTGGGCTACATCGTGAGTTTAAGGTCAGCCTGAATGACAGAGCAAGACCTTGTAAAAATAAATAAATACCAAATTTTTAAAAATCCAGAGCATCCAACCATATTATCACCCATAGATTTGCTCACTCTTAGCTCAGCAAAGAAGACCAAAGAAGTGTTCTATAAAAGTAAAGCTTTTGGGCTGGGCATTTAGCTCAGTGGCACAGGTGCCTGCTTGGCAAGTGCGAGGTTGTGAGTTAGATCCCCGGTACCAAAAAAAAAAAAGTGAAAGTTTATCCCTCTCTAAAGAGTGGGCTAGTGTGGGTTCTGGAAGACTGTTCCCTATGGACTACAGCAATATCAGATTTTGCTTTGCACCCAGCCTACAACTCTTTATCCTGAGTGGTATCAGATGAAAAGGTATGAAGTTTTGAGATAAATTCAGCAAGAGTTTCTTGAACTCATTTGCCTAGAGATAACTTTCTTATAAAGTGTGAGTGTATTACCAGAACACTTCACGAGGTATGAGGAAGAGGGAAACCTGCCATTCAGTGTCCCCTTAGAGAGTGACCACGGGCAGAGGATTCTATAGTGACACAGGTGCTTTGGGATCCTCACAGCCTGCTAGACCTGCACCCCTCCATGTGCTCACCTGGACTTCTCAAGCTGGCACCTTGTTCCCCGTCCCCTCTACCTGCTTCCACCTGAGCACACTGGCTTGGCTTCTGGTCTTGTGGTTTCCCTCAAGTTAACTGTCATAGCAGCTGAGGGTGCTACCAAGAGGAGGGGTTTCCAGGGGGCTACAGTGGGGAAGAGGGAGGTGTTGCCTTCCAAAATACCCTCTGTGGAGATACCAGTGATGGCTCTCAAGCACTCTTACCGTCCTGTTTCCAGGAAAATCCCAGAGGCTTCTAAGGTCATGAGGCCTCCTGAACAGACTGGGGAGAGGCCCAGGTTTGGGAGGAGGTTGGGGAGCAGATAAAGAGGGGGGAGTAGTGCCAGTATTGAGAAGGTCAGGGGATCATATTCTCCAAACACAGATCTCTGTCTGCCTCCTCATCTGACTTGGACTTCCTGATAGCTGAGTCCTGAAGCAGGAGGATGGCCACGAGTTCTAGGCCAGCCTGGGCTACACAGTGAGTTCAAGGCCAGCCTGGACTACAGAGCGAGACCCTGTCTCAAAAAAAGGAGGAGAGGAGCCAGGTATATGGCTCAGGGGCACAGCACCTGCCCAGCAAGTGCAAGGTCGTGAGTTCGATTCTTGGTACAAAAAAAAAAAAAAAAAAAAAAAAGGAAGGGAGTGATAGTAACTTTGCAGTAGAAAAAACTGACAGACACCACCTCAACCCCAAGTGATTCAAGTTCAACATCACCTCTAATGGGATAAACTGACATCATGGACTTCCTGATACATTGTACTAAGAGAGATGCATCATTCTGTGGCATTCCTGCCAAAAATGCCTAATTTGAATCTAATTAGGACAAAGCATCAGACAAATCCAAATTGGAAGGACTTCTCTAAAACAACTGGCCTATCGTTTTTTTTAAAACACCAAGGTTATAGAAGACAAAAACCGAGGAACCGTCCAGATTAAGGAGATAAAAATGTAAAGTTTTAATGGAATGAGTGATCCTAGATTGATTCTGGACAACAAAGGATAGATATTATTAGAACTTTGGAAGGACAACCAAACAATTGAGGAAGGCCTGTAGATTATATCATCCTGATTTTGACATTCATACTGTTAAGAATGTCTTTGGTTTTTAGGATTTGTTTGTTTCTTGACGTGAAGTCTTGCTTTGTTGCCCAGGCTGGCCTTCAGCTGGCCTCAAGTGATCTTCCTGCACCGCTTCTCTCTCCACCCCCGCCCATAGCTGGGACCAGAGGCGCTACCACGCTACCACCACCGTACTGAGCTAGAATGTCCTTGTTTTTGTTTTGGTGGTACTGGGAACTGGGCCCAGGGATTCATGCTAAGCAAGCACTGCCACTGAGCTGTATTCCCCCGCTCTACTCTCCTTTTAAAATGTAAAACACCATCTTACAGAGTTACCTGTGATCTCCCTGTCTCAACCTCCTGAGTAGTTAGAATGACAGGTGTGTGCCACTGTTACTGGATTTTTTTTTGTTTTTTGTTTTTTTTTTTAGGAAATATACTCTGAAGTATTTAGGCATGGAGAGGCATCATCATGTCTGCAACTTTACGGAATATAAATATGTATATTTCCTCAGAAAGAGAGTAACCAAATGAAGTAAATCCTTAATATTTAGGGAAAGTGGGAGAAGGGTATATAGGAATTGTGTTACTATTGCAACTTTTTTTATAAATCTGAAATTATTTCAGAATTAAACATTTGGAGCTAGGGGTTTAGCTCAGTGGTAGAGCACTTGCCTACCATGTACACAACTCTGGGTTCAATCCTTAGCACCACACACGAACACAAAATGAGAAGGTTTTTTTTTTTTTTTTTTTTTTTTTTTTTGGTAGGTCACCATCAATTTTCTCATTGGCTCTTCATGTAGAAGTAGAAAGAGAAGGTCTTATCTTTTTTTTTTTTCCTAACTCAGGACTTCACACTTGCCAGGCTATGTCCCCAGCCCACTCTTACCTTGATTTTGCAATTGTGGGGCAAGATTTTTTAGGCAACTGAAGATATTTGCTCAGGCTGTTAAGTTAGCAGTGAAGGAGGAATTGAATCCAAGTCTCTAAGTTTCCGATTGGAGACCCTTCCATGTGGGTGGGAGGGCTCTGTATTACCCAGTACCCAAGGAGGCTGGAGCCCTCTCTCCATCACCACCTATCCTAACAAGTCACTTTACTCCACATATCCTCCCCTGCACCTCACAGCCAACTACCTGAGCACCCCAAGTAGAGCAGGTCCTGTAGAGCCAGTCTGGTCTCCAGTACTACCTGGATTTGAGCTTACAGAGATGCCTCTGACTCCTGACTAGCACTTTCTTGTGAAATAGACCTCAAAGTCACCAAAGACCCTTGGAACAACTGCAAGGGCCAACGTGATGAAGGAATGAACTCCTGAATGAATAGACAGCAGTTCTCGGGCTGTCACCTGATCCCACACCTGTAATCCCAGCACTCTGGGAGACTGAGGAAAGAGGATTACAAATTTGAGCCCAGTGGCCCTGAAGCAAGGCCAACAGATTGCTATAGCTGCTGGTTTCAAACAGGATTCTAAAGAGAATTCTTTCCTGTGGTCTGTTGGCCATTTCAGAACTTTGGAAATGGAATGGTCAATTCATCAGAAAGAAATAGCAGGTGAATATAGCGGACTTCGGGGGGCCTGCAGGGGAGAGACCCTGGCGCCTCAGGACCTGCACCATGCAGTTGACTCAGGATGCCAGGAGAACAGGGAGCTCCTCTTCTCTCTGGGGGATGGCTGTGAGCCTGCGGGCACGCGGGCTAAGAATCAAACATCTCATGTCGTCCTGTCCCCTGTCCCGTGCCCCCCCCTTTGCAAGTGGGAGCCAGTGAACTACACATCTTGTGAAAAGATTGGCTATGTTATTTAGTATAAGCTCCCTGTATGCAAAGATATGGACAACCATTTGGAAGAAAACAAGAGACAATATGACAGATAGTGAAGATCCCTGGTTGTATAACTTTGAAATTTATACTTTCTTATGTCCCGTTCTGTTCTGTTTTGTTGTGTTTAATTTTACCCCCTTTAAAATAAAATTTAAAAAATTTGAGCCCAGTTTTGTCAATATAGTGATTTAGTAACACCCTATTTCAAAATTTAAAAAAAAAATTTTTTTTTAAAGGACTGTGGATATAGTTTAGTGTAAAGATCTTGGATTCAGTCCCTAGTACTGGGGTTGGGAATGGAGAAAGAAAAGACTCTCATTTTACCTGAAGAACTTGGGTCCTGGGTTGGGGCTCTAGCTCCATGGTAAAGCACTTGGCTAGCATGACAAAACGTTTTTTTGTTTTAAAGAAGAATTTAGGGGACTGGGGATTTAGCTCAGTAGTGTAAGAGCCTGCTTGGCAAGCACAAGGCTATGAGTTCGATCCCCATTACCACACACACACACACACACACACACAAAATAAATAAATAAATTAAATAAATAAATAAAATAAAAGAAGAATTTGGATCTGGGCACAGTGGTGCTCACCTGTAATTCCAGCAGGGAGGGAGGCTGAGGCAGGAGGATCATTGCGAGTTTGAGACCAATCTGGGCTACAAAGTGAGCTCAAGACCAGCTGGAATTGCACAGGGAGATCCTGTCTCAAAAAGACCAAAAGAAAAATAAATAAATAAAATAAAAATAAAAATAAAAGAAGAATTTAGATTCTTTGAGGTGACTTCTATTCTGGGGGCCCACCTGAAGACAGGATAGGAAGAGGCAGCTCTAATTCTCTGTACCCCTCAACATGGTTCTCTGTGAAAACTGAAGGGCAAAAAAAAAAAAAAAAGGCTGGGGTTTTAGCTCAGCGGCATAAGCGCCTGCCTTGCAAGCAGGCAGTTGTGAGTTCGATCCCTGGTACCAATAAAAAAAAAACAAAAAACAAAACAAAAAAAACCCGAAGGGCCTCTCTATGACCTCAGCATCCCAGCACTGTGGTGTGGAGCACCCACCGGCCATCTACAGGCCGGGTGTGGACCTCAGGGGTAGGAGAGATTGATCAGAGGGAGAAGAAGGGTCAGGGGCCAGGTAAGGTGTGGCACAGACAGACAGGGTTCTGGAGTCCCACTCTGGCAGATCTAGGTCTTATTTGTCCTGGAGTCATTACAGTTTTTTGGGGGACCCTCTAAATTTAGGAAGAACACAAGATTATAAATATAAAATATGTACCCCCCAAAAAATGTACCCCAAGTGAATGTTTATTTAGAAGGAGAAAATTCTGAAAAAATTATAAACATTAAAGCTGAAACATTAATAAATACGGAAAATACCACGAGTACTGTGACACATACTTGTATTAACTGCCTGGTATTATTTCAGATTTCCAGCTGTGGTTAACACATCTCATTGTGCATGTTACTTTACTCCTCCCAGGGCGAAGCCCTGAAGCCTAAACTAAGTCTACCTCTGACCCACTCACTGCTTTCTGTAAGACAAGTTTTAAGCTTGGTTGCTTAAACAGAGATCTGCAGGATCTCGCGCGCGCGCGCTCTCTCTCTCTCTCTCTCTCTCTCTCCTTTCACCCTTTCTCTAAGGAAAAAAAAAATGCCAAAAGTATTGGGCTGAGAAATTGAGCTGAGGAAAGTTGTGAACCCCAGCCATGTGTGAGACTCTGTGTGTGTGTGTGTGTGTGTGTGTGTGCACAAGTGCGCAAGCATTCCGCAATAGAAAGGGTTAAACCTCTGACCAAAGCTGAATCCAGCCCCACCAGCCTTTCCCTCCCTCTAAAGGGGCCCAGATCTTTCCTGCCTCAGGGTCTTTGCAAATTGTTCCCTCTGCCTGAAATGCACCCCCTCCCCACATCTTTGGGGCTTTGCCACATTTTCAAGAGTTATGCATCTGTTAAGTCTCACTTTAAAGGTTTTATTGGGATCCACTTTCCTTTAAATTAAATCACAAAAAAATTAAATCACTGTAATTATTCATCCACTGTAATCCTACCCTGAGAGCACCACAGGTCAGGCACTTTGTGTGTCTCTTTTTCTTGCTTGTATTTTTTCCAGTCTGTGGCATAGTATTTGGTGCACGGTGCCAGGCACACAGTGACACTCAAACAATATTTTCAAATGAATGAATGAACAAAGGAAATCGGTTGTGGTGCATGAGGAAAGCGTCATGTGGAGAAAGAGCGCCCCCATGCCGGGCCCAGGGTATCTTCTCCAAGCTGGAAAGAATAATGGGTGGTAAATTTTCTATGCTTGGGGCAGCCTTGGGGACTCCTATCCTGGCCCAAACTCCTGATTTATATCTTTTTCCTTTACCAACTCTTCCCAACCTTCAGAACATTGGTCCCCGTCCCCAGCAGTCGTCCTTACACTGCAGACCACCTGGGACCACTGTTTGGCCCTCCTCACAGTTAATAGCTCTCCCTCCTGGACTTCAATTTGAATAAGAATAAGTCCAGATTCCTTCACCGATACTCCTTCCCTTTGCCTCCAGTCAACCAGTTAGAAGTCATTGGCCAAGGCACAGGAGTGGCTGTAGGGAAGGCCTGGTGGCTCAGGAGTGCAGGAAGTTGGCTTGTCAGGATGGGTTGAGGTGCAGGTGAATGAGTTTCTGCAGCAGGGTCCTGCCAGGCACAGCAGAACAGGAACTGTGGATTTGTTTTGGGGGAACTCGGTGAGAAGCCTCCTAGAATGGGGTAGTTGGAGAAAGGTGGATGAGGAATTCCCAACAAATGTCTCGACTGAAAAGGTATAAAATACTCCTAGTGTATACAGCGTGAACACAATGGGAGGGGAGGGGGTCATGAAAGGAGACTGAGAAAAACATTAAAAAAAAAAGAGGTTGGGTTAAGAGTAACGTGGGGATGGTAAGGAACACAGGTTAAGGGGATTGGGACTCAGTGCTAAGGGCACAGGAGGGGGTAGAGAGGACGGCAGGAAGTCGCCTTGCCTGAACTAAAAAGGAGAAGTGGGCAGGGGTCACAGAGAGATAGAGGTCATTCCTGCAGTGAGGACTGCAGAACAGACCACACCTGTGTCTCTCCAGATGGTTCCCATCCCTGGCTCCTCCCCTAGCCATGCCCCCAAGTGGAGCTAGGGAAGAATGACAGTTACTTAATGACCCTGAGTCCCGCTAGCTGTTCTGAGAAGCCTGTGGCCACTGGGCAGGGAGAGGGTTTGCTCCAGGGGGCTAAAACCAAAGTCCAGGTTATTGATCTCTGCCCCTAAAGGTCAGCTGCAGGGATATGTCATTGTGGGGAGCCTCGAGGGACCCCCAGCAGTGGGGATGTGCTGCAGCATGGTTTTTCATGTGTCCTTGGCTTCCCCATTCCTTCTACCCTTGAGAGATGTCTCAGAATAGATGTTTTGGACTTTTGGGTAGCAGAGACTTGGGTGGAATTATTTACTATTACCCAACATTCCTATGAGGAAGCTCTAGGAGTCTATGAATTCAATGGAGAATCCAGTGGGAAAAAATACATTTGTTGTTTGGTCTTGGGCAAAGTACCTAGCCTCTATGAATCCTAGTTTTCTTGTCTATGTAATGAAAGGATTGTACCCAGAGTCCAGACTACTTGGGAGGCTGAAGATAGCCTGGGCAAATTAGTGAAACCTCATCTTGAAAGATAAAAAAAAATTTTTTTAAATCAACCAATAAATAAAGACTAAAATGAAGGAATTGAGTCAGATGAACTCTGGTCCCTTGTAGATAACCAATCTAAGAGTCTGAGGCCTTAAGCAGGGATAAGGGTTGTGGGTAGGAATTAGGTTAGTTTTGGGAGAAGATAAAAAATTCTTAGTGTTCTGCTTCTTGTCACATGTTTTCAGACACTTCTGACATGGGCTAGAGAAAGCCTAGTTAACTTATTTGACTAGGGGGGCCCGGGGTTTAGCTTAGTGGCTTAAGCGCCTGCCTGGCAAGCATGAGGTCATGAGTTCAATCCCCGGTACCAAAAAGAAAAGAAAAAAGAAACTTATTTGACTCTACAAATACACTTTGATAATTGTTTTTATATTTTCATCAACTTAATTTTGCAGATACAGAATTAGAGTTTCATTCGTTCTTTGGAGTCTTTTATTCCCTCATTACATTACTACAGATTTTTCACCTTATTGAACAGATTTTTAAGTTAAGAAAACCTGAAGAATTTAGAAATTTTGGGCTAGGGATTTAGCTCAATGGCATAAGTATCTTCCTGGCAAGTGCAAGGTCTTGAGTTTAATCCCTGGTACCCCCCCCCAAAAAAAAAGAAAGAAAAAAGAAATTTGGAGTTCACCCTTCTTTGAGCTGACTGGTGCGTCAGTTCAGAGGATAGTTGATAGCAACTGAGATACAAAACAACTATTGTTTGTTGTATTGCTTGTATTATTTGATTAATTTTGTAGGCCTAAGGCCTGTAGTCTGAGCATCTATTGGGAGGATAACAATGAGCAATGTAGCAAATATGGAAGATTTCCTTCTGTCTTGTTTTTGAAGTCCAATATTGTTCTGTTTTGTTTTGTTTTATTTGATTTTAGTATGTCTGATGGATTGGACAACTATTGTGAAGATAACAAGATATATTACGGTAGCCATTTTTTATTTCCTATTATCCTGCTTCGAAGTTCTGTACCATTTTCACTGCTTTACTACGTTTTGTTTTGTTGGGTTTTATTCCCTTTAAAATAAAGAAAGGAATTTAGAAATTTGGGGTGTTGGTATTAGACACCAAGCATCAGTAGGTTAAATTATATTAAAGTAGGGGTCAAGTTCTAATATCTAACATGATGAGAAAGTTTTTTTTAACATTATAAAGCAAAAAAAAAATTATAAAGCAAACTTCTCCAATTTAATTACACAAATGTAAAAATCAAGTATGTTTCTTAGATTTACTTGATAGGAATTTCTGCAAATAGTTATTTTGTAAAGTGTTATGTCACTGTGGATTAAAACACAGGCATCATAGGTTTTGTTACTTGAAGCAGAGAAAAAGATTCTTGAATTGGGGGCCGGGGATATAGTTCAGTGGCATAAGTCCCTGCCTAGGAAGCACAAGGTCCTGAGTTTGATTTCTGGTACCAAAAAAACCCACAAAAAACAAAAAACAAAAAATTCTGTGTCAAAACACAAAAAAATATTATTGAATTGGAAATAAAACCTAGATTCTAATTTTGATCATTATTCGCTGTGGAACTTAAAGCAAGTCATCAATTTATTCACTCAACAAACATTAAGTAATTGTTGCTATACCTAGCTTTGTGTTGGACACACAATGAAGACAGGTGTGACCCTGACTTATGGCACTTACATCATAGGAGCCAGTGGGATAGCAAGAGTCGGGGACATGCTCTGCTATAGAAGTTCAAGGCACTAGAAGAACACCAGAAAAAGGTGCTGGATAGAGGAAGCAGGAAACAAAGGCACCCCTGCATAGGAGTTACATTGATGTTCAAGCCTATGGAATGAATACCAATCAGCAAGTTGAAAGTAGAGGAAATGGTAAATCAGGCAATAATCACAGGAAAATGTCAGGAAGAAAGAGAGAGCCAAACAGAGGCCAGGGAACATTATTGGTGGCAGAACAAGGGAGATCATTGGAAGTAAGGCTGGTATTTGGGGCACAGACCTGCCTCACTTGCAAAGCATGTGTTCACCTTGCCCCTTTCCCTTTCCAGCACCCTGTTCTCCAGGCTCTAGTGAGGTCACTAATGGGAAAAGACTGGCTGGAACAGCATTGCATAAAGTAATGCATAGACAACAGAAAGAGGCTGTGGATCACCAAGGATAGAGCGTGGTCTGCCTGGCTCTGGGCAATCTTCCAAAGGAACAGTGGAACTTAACTAAAATTGAGGCATGGAGTCTCGAAAAACACGTGTTTGAGGTCACACAACTGGAGAAATGTGGAACTGGGGCCTGAACAAAGCACAGCACCCCAGAGTCTTTGTAGAAGAGAGAGATGGATTTGTCCACTAGAAAGAGTCTACAGAAAATTCAATGGAAGAAAGAACTTTCTAGCCAGGCATAGTGAAGTATACGTGCAATTTTAGCACTTTGGGAAGCTGAGTCAGGAGGATTGCAAGTTTGAGTCCAGCCTGGACAATCTTCGCAGCAGCTCCTCAAACAATGTTTTCCTTTTAGCTGGGCTTTCATTTCTGCTGTTCCTTTATCTTAATGTCCTTGTTGCCAGTCTTGATGGTCCATGCCTGTAATCCTAGCACTCTGAAGGTTGAGGCAGGAGAATTGCTGAGTGTGAGTCCAGCCTACCTACAAAGTGAGTTCAAGGCCAGCCTGAACTGCATAGTAAAATTTTGTCTCAAAAAAACACTAAATAAATAAATAAATAAATAAACGTCCCTGTTCTCCCTAGTCTTCAAAATCCTACACGAGGGTTAAGCCGACTGTGGTGGCCCATCCTTATAATCCCACTCTAGGAGACAAAGGCAGGAGGATGCCAAATTTAAACCCAGCCTGGGATATTCAATGACTTAATGAGAACCTGTCTCAATAGCAGAGGCCCTGGGTCCAATTCCCAGTATTGGAAAAAAACAATCCTGTGCAAGGCCTAACCCGATACCACCTTCTCTGTGAAGCAGTTTCTTCTTCTTCTTCTTCTTCTTCTTCTTCTTCTTCTTCTTCTTCTTCTTCTTCTTCTTCTTCTCTTCTTCTTCTTTTCTTCTTCTCTTCTTCTTCTTTTTCTTCTTTTTCTTCTTCTTCTTCTTCTTCCTCTTCCTCTTCTTCTTCTTCTCTTCTTCTTCTTCTTTTCTTCTTCTTCTTCCTCTTCTTTTTCTTCTTCTTCTTCTTCTTCTTCTTCTTCTTCTTCTTCCTCTTCCTCTTCTTCCTCCTCCTCCTCCTCTTCTTCTTCTTCTTTTTTTTTTGTCTTTTTGAGACAGGGTTTGACTCTGCAGTTCAGGTTGGGCTTGAGCTCATTTTGTAGCCCAGGCTGATCTATAACTCTTGACAATCCTCCTGCCTCAACCTCCCGAGTGCTGGGATTACAGGTGTGCACCACTATGCCCAGCCTTGTGCAACTTCTTATGACATACAATTTGTGCGAGTTTCCAGTGTTCCCAAGATACATTACATTATTCCCTTATCATCTAGAGGTCCCATATGGTGATACAGTTGTCTCATTATAGATCTGTCTTCTCCAGTAGTTTCCTCCCTTCTAAACAGAGAGGGGAGAAATGTGAACTCCCATTCCCTAATTAAAAGGAATATACTGATGCAGTAGGGAGGCAGCTCAGAAGCAGACACTTGTTTAGCACAAATAAATCCCTGGGTTCAATCCTCAGCACTGATAAATAAATAAATAAACCAGGCATGGTGGCACACATCTGTAATCCCAGTACTCTGGAAGCTAAAGCAGGAGGAATGGTATAAATTCAAAGCCAGCCTGGGCTATATAATGAGTTTGAGGCTAGCCTGCGCTACAAAGTGAGACCCTATATCAAGGAAAAAAAAAAAGCTTTCTGGACTCCATCTTCGTGGTAATAGCGCCTGTGTCAGCCGTTCCATCATCGATATCAGCTCTTTGTCTGCATCCGCACCCAGGACCTACATACTCTGGAAGTGACCGGCCAGGTGATGGTCACCCAGATCAAGGCTCATGTGCCTCACTGGAGGGCGTTGCACCAGAAGATCAAGTCGTGCTCCTGGTAGGCAAGCCGCTGGAGGAGGAGGCCTCCCTGGGCCAGTGTGGGGTGGAAGCCCTCGCCACGTGGAAGTAGCTGACCACACCCTTGGAGGTAAAGTCCATGGTTCCCTTGCTCAGGCTGGAAAAATGAGAGGCTGGACTCCCAAGGCGGCCAAACAGGAGAAGAAAAAGACAAGCTGGGCCAAGCCGCGGATGTAGGACAACCGGCGCTTCCTCAGTGTGGTGCCTACCTTTGGCAAGAAGAGCCCAATGCCAACTCTTAAATCCTGTGTAACCCTGGCTTTCTCTAATAAAGCCACTTTGCCCAGGCCAAAAAAAAAAAAAAAAAAAAAAAAAGCTAGGGATATAGCTCAGTGGCGCAGCACCTGCCTGGCAAGCATGAGGTTCTGAATTTGATTTCTAGTAACCACAAAAAAAAAGAGGAAAAAAAAGAAGAGAAGGAAGGAAGGAAAGAAAGAGCAGACTCCTAGATTTCAAGTTCTTGGATGTTGAGTCTTATTTCCACATTTACAAAATGGGTTAGAAAGGAAGACAAGGTCTGAAAACATTAATACCTCAGCCACTTCTAACAGCAGAAGTATAGAGTGTTGATTTCAAATGCTGTTTCCAGAGTCACCTACCAGGTTTTGAAACCTATGACTGTGAATCTGCCTACAACCCCTTGTTTAACCTACTTAAGCCCTCTGTGCTTCACTTACATCTGTAAAATGGGAAAAATAATCACGTCTATCTCTAAATTTGTTGGAAAGATTAAGTGAGATCATTATATGAGGCACACAGTGCAATGCTTGGTCTATGACGAGCCTTCAGAAAGTGTTGGGCTCATCATTTTCATTCTATGGGTAAATTTTGGCTTATAACCTTGGAATCTAGAAAAGACATCACCCACCTCAATGTCCCCAAAGGAAGTAGAGGATCTTTCTTCATTCTGCTAGGTTGGAAGGTTGGAAGAACAGAATAGTAAAGAGCATCAAAACCATTGAAAAGTAAGAGTTAAATAATAAGCTCAGAGCTATAAGGTTTTTTTTATTTTTATTTTTATTTTATTTTAAAGAGAATAAAACAATAAAGCAAATCAAAACAAAACAGTGAAAGCAATACAGAACTTCAAAACAGGGTAATAGGAAATCAACCATTGCTACCATAATGCCTCTCATTATCTTTAAAATTGCTGCCCATATCATCAGACATAATCAAATAAAACAGAACAAAATGAAAACAATTAAAACTTTTTTTTGTACCAGGGATGGAATTCATGACTTCACGCTTGTCAGGCAGGTGCTTACTCTGTTGAGCTAAATCTCCAGCTCCCAAAACAAAACATTGTTTCTTTTTTTTTTTTTATCGGTACCAGGGTCAAACTCACTACCACACACTTGCAAGGCAAGTGCTTATGCCACTGAGCTAAATCCCCAGCCCCCCAAACATTGAATAAAACAAAACAATAAAATGGAGCAAAACAAAGCAATGAGAACAATATTGAATTTCAAAAACAAGACAGAAGGAAATCCCCCATTGCTGCGATACTGCATATTGTTATCCTCTAAATAGATGCTCAGACTATAAAGTCAATAAAACAGTTTAAGCATTAAGTAGTTTTTTTTTGTTTTTTTTGGTACTGGGGATCAAACTCACAACTGTGTGCTTGCAAGGCAGGTGCTTACGCCACTAAGCTAAATCCCCAGCCCCTCATTAAGTTGTTTTTGTACCTCAATTGATATCAACTGAGTCTGTGTTCCTCTGAATCAGCCTGTTGCTTGGGGTGGGGGCGCTCACCTCTTCTTGTCTCCCAGCCTGCATGCTGGCTGGCTCCTGGGAAGGGTGCTTCCTGTTTCTCCTCCCAGCCCGCAGTTACCACTGGCTCATAGGAAGGGTGCATCTTGTTTCCTCAGACTTGTAAGGTTTAAAAAGCTTCATTGCCATTCACGCTTTCTTGAGCTCCCTAACTGTGAATCAAGAAAAGAGGTTAACATGAGATCCAGAAAACGTTGACTCAAACCTGAAAAATAATGAGTGGAAGCTCCAAAATAAAGCTGGGAAGAAAGGTCAGACTGCAAACCAACCAGGGTTGAAGGCCTCAGGAAAGAGGTTCCATGAAAAATGAGGGCTCACTAGAAAGATAACACCATGGAGACTTTGAAAACAAGCAAGGGCCAGGGATATAGTTCAGTGGCACAGTGCCTGCCTGGCAGTACGAGGTCATGAGTTCCATTCCCAGTACAAAAAAGAAGGAGGAGGAGGAGCAGGAGGAGAAGAGGAAGAAGAAGAAAAAAAGAAAATTGAAAGCTGGACATGGTGGCACATGTCTGTAATCTCAGCAGTTAGGAACCTAAGATAAGACCCTATCTCAAAACAAACAAACAAACAAACAAACAGACAAACAAAAAACAGTAAGAAACTAAAGATACTTAAATGACAATATTGTGGGAAAGAGAAAAAGGTGCTTAGGAAATCTGGGAAAATAAAAAGCAGTATAGGAAGAGAAATTTCATCCTAGGCCACCACTTGACAGCACAGTGAACATTTCTATAATGATGACAAAGGAAACATTGGTTATCAGTTCAGTTGAAAATGGTGATTTAACTGTACTTGGGAGGGAGGTCAAAGAAGAAATAAGAGGTATATTCTCATCCATCATAACAGAAAACAAATAGATAATATGTAAAATTGATAAATGAAAGAATAGACATGCATATTATTTGGAGATATAGAAATACCTGCCATGAGAAATGGCTCAGAGAAAGGCTGGCTCCAGGGAGTAGAAGGGGTGGGGTGCTCAGGGGCCTGCTGATTTTCATTATAATTCTTCCAGTACTAATTGATTTTTTAACCCTATGCATTAATTACATTGTTTTTTAAAAAGTAAAGAAGAATATTGGAGTGAGCTAAACCTGAGATCCATCCTTTGCAATCTATGAATTGAGGCAAGTTGCTTAACCCTGAAAGGTATTGACATTCTGTCCAGTGAAATGAGAATTATACTAGTATGGCTGAAGACTGGAAGAGATGACACACAGAGAGCACTTAGTGTATGCATGATATGCAATCAGCATGGAATAAATAATACCTGCAGAATCAGTGAAAAGGGGGTTGAAATCTAGACTGAAGTAACATCTGAGAAACGAAAACATTTGGTTAGATACCCTGCCCTTGCCTCTACGACACATGACTACCACTGGATACAAACAGACACCAGGTGACTGACAGGTGGATGGGTTATGATCCATGGTCAATACTTGAGTAAGGATCACCAGAAAGATTAGCAACCATGAGGAAATTATAGTTGGGTGTCATGACTTCCGCTGCAAGAGGACACCAGGAGAGTTACAGTCACTGGGCGGTGGGCTATCACACGCTCATCGTTTGCTCTTCCTGCCTATACCTTGTGGGGGATGTGTCAGAAGGAAAAGATTTAGAGGCTGTCAGGGTGAGGGTCAGAGGTCAGCTGGGGTCAGGAAGTCTATTTCATTGAGGTCACTCTCGTCTCCTTTCAATCTAATGAAGCCATTATTGGTGAAAGCAAGTGCCTGGTGTCTTGCTCTGTGGAGCAGGGCTGGCATGGGGAGTAGATGAAAGAAGGAAGGGGCTCCCTTAGCTCACCCTCCTGCCAATTCAACAGGCCCAAGAGGTGAGAGGTGCACAGTCTTGCTTGATATAGGAAGCCCGAGTCCTTGGAGTGGGATAAGGATGCCAGCATGAGGCGAAAACAGATTGCTCCTCATTGTATCTAGGGATGGAGTCCCCTCACCCTCTCTCTGCATCTCTGTCTCTGTCTTTCTCCATATCATTTCAGAATTTAAGAATTGTAAGAAGCATTTTCTAACCAATAATCCAACTGTCTCATTTTTATCTTTGTTTTTATTTTTCTGTTACTGGCGATTGAACCCAGAGCCATCACAGTGAGGTAGATTCCCCAATCATTTACATTTATTTATTTTTATGTTTATTTTGAGACACTATCTAGCTAAGTTGCTCACATGGTGCTTGAACTTATGATTTTCCTGCTTCAAGCCTTCCAGAGCGCTGGGATTACAGGACTGTGTCACCAAGCGCCATTTCACTTTTTGTTTTGTTTTGAGACAGGTTCTCACTATGTGGTCCAGGCTGGCCTTGAACTGGTAGTGATCCTCCTGCCTCAGTTTCCTGAGTGCTGGTATTATAGGCATGGGCCACTGTGCCAGGCTTCACTTTATTTTTAAAGGGCAAAACTGGATTCTTTTTCTTAAGATACCAAAGCAAGCTAACAGACTGGAAGTTCATATGCTAAACATTTTATGTAATTATGTGTTTATTGTCCATCGCCTCCAGAATGTAAACTCTACAAAGCCAGGAATTTTAACGTTTCAACGTTATCTTTTGTTTTTTAACTGGGGATTGAACCATAGGTCTTTGTGCTGATCTACATCCCCGGTCCTTTTATAATTTTTGATTTCTTGAAGCATGGTTCAAACTTTCAATTCTCCTGTCTCTTAAATTGGTGGGATCCTCTGTCTCTTAGATTGATGGGATTTTGTGCTCCACTATGGCCAATTTAACTGTTTTGTTCACTTACTATCCCAGTGCTTCAAATGCTGACACCTGACACAAAACAGTTACTCAATTTCTTATTTGAGGAGTGATTTTTTAAAAATTTTTAAATTTTATTTTAAAAGGGAGTAAAATTAAACACAACAAAACAGAACAGAACAGGACATAAGAAAGCATAAATTTCAAAGCTAGACAATCAGAGATCTTCACTATCTGTCATACTGTCTCTTGTTTTCTTCCAAATGGTTGTCCTTATCTTTGCATATGGAGAGCTCATACTAAATAACATAGCCAATCTTTTCACAAGATGTGTGGTTCACTGGCTCCCACCTGCTAAGCAGGGGGAGGGGGAGAGAGGATACAGGACGGGGGACAGGATGACATGAGATGTCTTATTCTCAGCCCACATGTTGGCAGGATCACAGCTGCCCCCCAGAGAGGGGAGGAGTTCCTTGTTCTCCTGGCACCCAGAGTCAACCGCACAGTGCAGGTCCCCACGCACCAGGGTCTCTCTCCTTCGGGCCGCCAAAAGTCTGCCATACTCTCAGCTGTCCCCCAGAGAGGGGAGGAGTCCCCTGTTCTCCTGGCACCCCGAGTCAACCACACAGTGCAGGTCCCAACATGCCAGGGTCTCTCTCCTTCAGGCCACTGAAAGTCTGCCACACTCTCAGCCGTCCCCCAGAGAGGGGAGGAGCTCCTTGTTCTCCCAGTACCCCGAGTCAACCGCATGGTGTAGGTCCTGAGGTGCCAGGGTCTCTCCCCTGCAGGCCCCCCAAAGCCCGCCATACTCACCTGCTATTTCTTTCTGATGGATTGACCATTCCATTTCCAAAGTTCTGAAATGGCCAACAGACCACAGAAAGAATTCTCTTTAGGCTCCTGTTTGAAACCAGCAGCTATAGCAATCTGCTGGCCTTGCTTCAGGGCCACGAGGAGTGATATTTCTTATGTGAGGAGTGAATGAATAGATGAATGAATAAAAATACTGCATACATTGTATTCTCTTCCTGATGAATCCCAGATATATTACCACACTGCAAAGGAAACATAGGTAATAAATCATTTTTTCAAATGATTTCACTGTAAAAATTTTTTACATGGTAAGAGGAATCATATCCCACGGGACTGGTGATTTGAGGGACATGTTTTTGGGGGTAGTTTTCTTAAATGTACACCATCATTCATGTTAGCAGATGGTCAGGATTTTACGTTCAGAACACCACCTTGATCTCTGCCACAGAGTTCTCAAAATACTTCTGAAATGGGAACTGGGTAGATGACTGCCCAGACGAGGGCCTGCTTTGTCTCTGCTCTGTCTCCTTAGAAAACTAAGGAGTTACAGGGAGGGCAATCAGTGGGAACAACAGATTACAGCCATGGCCCACAAAGGAGAAACACAACTGTGGGCCCTAAATTTAATTCTATTGACTATATAGTCTCCCTCTACAGCTGTTTTTGATGCACATATCCTTTTCCTCCTTCGTAAAATTAGCACCAGTTAGGATGATAACACACTGGCACTGTGGAGATAATATGAGTCAGAGATATGTGGGTTCAAACTGGAGGAGCAACAGTAGCAGGTAAGCAATATTGATTAAACTTTATAGGCTGGGGATGTAGCTCAGTGGCACAGTGCCTGCCTGCCAAGTATGAAGTTGTGAGTTTGATTCCTGGTACCAAAAAAGAAAAACAATTCCAATCTCTTCTATGAAATGGGAGTTTAATACTTGTTTTTCAGGGTTATTGACAGGCTTGAATGAGATAAATGCCATTATTATTGATAAAGAACTGTTATCATTATCATCATCATCATCATCATCATTTTGGTTTTTTGAGACAGTCACACTCTGTAGTTCAGAGCAATCCTGCTGTCTCAACCTTCCAAGTACTGAAACTACAGGTGTCCTGATTATTGTTATTATCTATCAGAATATGAATTCCCCCAAAGCAGGGATTTTTGTTTGTTCATTGATGAAGTTGATGGAGTACCAAAACCTTAATGGCTACCACAGAAGAAATGCTCAATCGATATGTTAAATGTTAAATGAATTGTTATTGTTACTAAGACCTCTTCTAACTCTTACTTCTATGAAGTTATGAACCTACACAAAAGAAACTTAGGAAAGTACCTTAAGCAGGAGATGGTGTTTGTTTGTATTGATATCAGATGCCTTTGTTCTAAGACAAAGATGTTCAAAACAAAACAGAACAAAACAAAATAAAACAGAACACCAAGAGCTCCTTTCACTAGGCATCGTGACACATGGCTGTAATTCCTGCACTCAGGAGACTGAGGCAGGAGGATCATCATAAGTTCAAGGTGGGTGTGGTTTCCAAAGTGAGTTCAGGACCATCTTGGAGTTCATAGTGAGACCTGTCCAAAAAAGGAGGGAGGAGGAGGAGGAGGAGAGGAGGAGGAGGAGGAGGAGGAGGAGGAGGAGGAGGAGGAGGAGAAGACAGACAGCAAAAGTTTCTCTTTTCCTTCTTTTACCTAGATAGTATTGTTGTCAGGACCTAGTAACTATTATACAAAAAACTTGCCATATGTAGCTATATTACATTTTATCTTTTTTGGTTTTTGGTACTGGGAATTGAACTCAGTACCTTGTACTTGCCATATCTTAACTAGATCATAAGCTCTTTGAAAGAAGGGTCTGTTGTTTGGTGGTATTTTTTTAATCATCCTACTACTTATTACATACTAGGTTTTGATTCCTCCATGAAATTTGTGGGTTACTACAATGACTGGATCCTAGGAGACACCTAGTAAGTTTTTACTGAGATAGGATCCAAAAGAGGAGTCCTACTTCCCACATGGAAAGAAAACACTGAAGATGAAGAATCAACTATTTTGGGAGCATTATGTATCCATTTTTTTGGTCTTTTTTTGAGATAGGGTCTCTCTATGTGGTTCAGGCTGGCCTTGAGCTCACTTTGTAACCCAGGCTGGTTTTGAACTCCCAACAATCCTCCTGTCTCAGCCTCTCTAGTGCTGGGATTACAGGCATGTGCCACCACACCTGGCTACTTTCTAAAGTATCCTCTACCTCCACATGTGGAATGTAATCAGGCTCGGGTTCCCTCTTCAGTTTGGGAATGTAAATGAATGGAGCAGCATATGAAAAGAAGAATTATGACTATTTTAATAATTTTCATTATTTCAATTAAAAACTTTTCAGGGTTTCAATCTCTAGTATGACAAAACAAACCTACTCAGGAAACGTTTATATATATATATATATATATATATATATATATATATATATATATATATTGTTCTTAAGGGAAAAAATGACCCAGCTCAAGGTTACAGAAACAAGGATGAGTACAACAGTTATGATAACAGTAATAATTTATGTTAAGTACTAAATATATTTCAGGTACTATTTTTTTTTTTTGGTACCAGGGATTGAACTCACTACTTTGTGTTTGCCAAGCAGGCACTTACACTGCTGAGCTAAACCCTTGGCCCTTCAGGTACTATTTTGAAAGATTTCCTTATATGATCTAATTTCATTCTCACAGTATGTATAAGAGCCCAAGTATTCTCATTACTGCCTCTGTCAGAAGAGGAAATTGAGGCACATAGAGATTAAGGGATCTGACTCCAACACAAGTGTTCCTATGACAAATGATAATAAAACTTTTTTTTGAGACAGGGTTTCACTATGCAGTTTAGGCTGGCCATGAACTCACTATGTAGCCCAAGTTGTCTTCGAACTGATGGTGATCCTCCTACATCAGTCTCTCAAGTGCTGGGATTAACACGTGTGCTGGAATAATAAGAAAACAATGTGAAGATTATTAGTAGAGATATTGGTTTCTTTTCTAATCTGGTCTTGTGTGTGTGTGTGTGTGTGTGTGTGGTTTTTATTTGTTTGAGACAGAGTCTTAATATGTAATGCAAACTGGCCCTGAACTCCCAGTAATCTCCCTGACTCAGCCTCCCGAGTATTGGCATTACAGGCATTAGCCACCACGCTCATGTCTTCTTTGACTCAAAAATTTTATCTGCTCTTTCCCCACCCTTATGGCTAATTCTACACATTTTTTTCAAGGGAGTTTGAGTTATCTGCACTTCTCTAACAGAAACATGCCCTCTCTTCAGTTTTCATGAACGTATCTTCATTTGTCTCAAGTGTGTCAGTCCTACTGGAGAAGTTGAAGAGAATCAAGTTTCCTGGGAAAGACTTGGAGTGGGAATACAAGAAGAAATCCTCAAAGCTGGGAATTGGGAGCTAAAACAGTACGGCTCCGTTCAGCACCACGGACAGCGCAACAGGCTTTCTCAGCACCCTGGACAGCGAAGACTGTCACGCCTACCCCGGGACGCTCGCCCGCTCTTGATCAGGAACTAAGCGAAGCCAGAGCCCTCAAATCCTTTTTATTTTCATCAGCCGACCTCAGTCACCTGCTCCTCAATCTGTGGGACACAGATATAGGAGACAAATATGTTCTAAGGGAGATACTACCAGTTGAAATAAGTGAATGATGTACTCGGAAAACTCTTGAAGGTCTGAATTATGGTCCTCAATTGGCTGCGGGGCACCGCTAATGATATTTGTTAATGATATGTATTTTTTAGACCGAGTAGCATAGGGCCACTGTTGCCCTGTTTGTTCCTTAAAGTTCTGTCTCCATTGCTAACTCTCAAGGTTTAGTCTCGTGAATGAACACTCCATAAGAAAGAGGGAAATAATCTCTCCACAGTCCCTGACTTTTCCTCTCCATCTTTCCTTTTCCTACCTTCACTCATCCTTTTTCCCTCTTTCCCTAGTACACACGTGCCCACGCGTGCATACAAACACACACGTCTGCAGTGTAAGAACCACTAAAGGCCCTGCACACTATGGAGAAGATTGAATTCAGAGCAAACGAGTGCCCCCGAAAGCAGGCTCTGTCCCTTTAAATGGGTTGTAGCAGTGGGGGAGGGGAACTGGCCGGAGCTGGCATTGTCCAGTTTGAACTGAGCACCGGAAGTGAAGGGGCAGGGCTAGGGCCATGCACTGAGCCCCGGGCCATTGTCCATCTCCGACCAGGGCAGTAGCCACCCCCAGCCCACCCTATTATCTCCTGGAAAGGAGGCTACCTCTTCAAATAAGGAGACCCCTGGTCCAGTTCCTCCTCCAGCCCCACCATGGGGAGGCTACAGCTCTTTAGGAGGGTGACTCTGAGACATGGGGGGGGTCTGGGAATCAAGTGTTGGGAGTACAGGAGGAAGTGTCTTCAGCCACCAAGCCACCGGGTCTTCCAGCACTGGATGGGACAAAGTGGGGGCAGGGGCAGGAAGAGAGGGCAGCTGGCAAGAGGCAACACACACACTTCCAGTGTCTTTGGGTTTCTCCTGCCCTCCCAGGGCTCTACCTGGGCTCAACATTAGATACAGATTTAGAAAGAAGTAAGTGCTCTTTATACAAATTAGGAGCACTTTCTCCATTCTGGGGAGACCCAGAAAAACTCAGCAACTCTGGGAGTCAGAGACATTCAGTTGTAATCAGAGGCAGGCAGACTTCAGAGGCAGCGCCTCAGTCAGGATAGATGAGCCTGGCCGGGTCTCTAGGCTCTAGCTCCCCCCATCCCCGGCTTCCTGGTGTCCAGAACTCCAGGTCTATCTAAGCACACAAGGGTAGGAGGTGAGAGCGGGTCAGCGCCAAGCAGCCGGGTCAGATCAGAGGCCTGAGGGGGAAGGGGGGAGGGGCGCGGAGGGCTGGGGGAGGGGGAGGGCTCATCCATTTCTCCCTTGACAGGTGGTTTGTGTCTCTGATTGGCCAGCGCCACCAGGCTCACACCTCCCTCCCCCAACTCTCTGGAATGTATAATTATCTGCACGGGGGGTGGGGGTTTTCTCTGTGTGTGTGTGTGTGTGTGTGTGTGTGTGCGGTCACGTGGTTTTAAAACTACCCCCCCCATGTTCCCCACCTGTATCAGCTTTGGGGATCCCCACTGAGTCCTTAAAGTGGATGATCCCAAATTCCGGGGTACCCAAGACTGCTGGGGCAGACAACTCCCATCTCCAAATATGTG
Source organism: Dolichotis patagonum (assembly GCA_004027295.1). NCBI lineage: Eukaryota > Metazoa > Chordata > Mammalia > Rodentia > Caviidae > Dolichotis > Dolichotis patagonum. Next base: position 29,339 of record PVJX010011403.1, on the reverse strand, counting down.
TATGTGGAGGGGGTGTCAAACCTCAAGGTCCTGAGAAGGGACACCCCAGAGGTGTCAGAGACCGGAGCGGTGGGGGAGGGCCTGCGCGGGAGGGAAAAGGAGGGGAAAGCAGGGAGAGGGGAGGGGAGGGGGCTGCCCGCGGGGGGTTGGGTCATTGTCTTTTAGAATTTGGGAGCCTTTGAAAAGCCGTGGGCCCTCCCACCGCTATTGTGCGGAGGAAGATGTAGCAGCCTCTTCTCCGAACCACCCCTTTGCCTCCGGACTTCACTGGGGCCAGCAGCCGCCCGACCAGGGTCCGGGGCCACGGGCTCAGCCGACAACCATGGGCTCGGTGTCCAACCAGCAGTTTGCAGGTTCGAGCAAGGGATTTAGCAGGGGCACCTTAAAGTGCAGGGCGCCCAGGAACCACATAGGAGGGAGGTGGGGAAGTGTCCCCCGGGCTGCTCGCAGGACCCCAAGTCGGTGCGGCCTTCTTACTGGGGTTCTGTCTGGACCACCGAACCCAGGTGTCCCAGTGGCGTGCGCTGCGAGCCTTCGGGGGCGGAGGGAGAGAAGAGGAGGGGCCTGTCCGGCCGTCTGTCCCCCCGGCAACGTGTTGTGGGAAGAGCAAAACTTTCGGGGCACCACCGGCCTCGATGTAAGCTTGGGGAGCGCGCGTGGGAGGCGGCCGGGACAGGTCTCTTCTCGCCAGCTGCTGGGTTGCTGACCCCTTCTGGGTATCCATCCACAGGCAGGACACAGGGGTCTCCCGGGCCAGTCGCTGAGGGGCCCTCTAGTCCGTGGCCCCTCAGCTGAGCGCCCGGCCCTCTCAATCTCCAGGTGGCTGCGCCAAGGCGGCGGAGAAGGCGCCCGAGGAGGAGCCGGCGGATGCAGCCCGGGCGGCGGACGAGCCGCAGCTGCTGCACGGTGCCGGCATCTGTAAGTGGTTCAACGTGCGCATGGGGTTCGGCTTCCTGTCCATGACCGCCCGCGCCGGGGTCGCGCTCGACCCCCCGGTGGACGTCTTTGTGCACCAGGTGAGACTGATTCCGGTAACTTCGTTGGGGAAGAGGGGGCCTAGGGGCACACATGCATAGGAGGATGGACGGGTTCGGCTGTTGGATTGGTATTCAGCGCGTCCCCAGCTTTGCAGGGGCACCCCAGTTGTGAGTCCCTGTTTACTACGGGCAAGAGGGAGGCAGCACTGATTATCAGCACCCCCTCCCCCTTCCGGGAACCCCTCCGGCTTACCACGTGTCTATTACCTCTTTCCCCTGGGAAGAGGGCAGGGGGCAGGGAGGTGACCCCATGTGGCAGAAACTAAGGTTGTATTGTGCTTGCGGGTGGGGGGAGGGCGAGCAGGCCGGTCAGGGAAGCACATGCGGGCCCTGAGCAGGGCGCAGAGCGTCCAGCTCCTTTAACGTCTGAGTGAACTTCAGTGGGCTGGAGTGTAAGCAGGGAAGTGGCTACCGGACCCACGGACATCAAACCGAGAAGTCAGCCACGTCCCTAGTTTAATGCAGATCTCACTAGGTGGTCACTCAAAACTCAGTGCGTGGGAGCTGAGTTAGTTTGGCAGATCCCCCAAAGATCCAGTGGGGGTCTTGAAAGCTTCACCAGAGCATTGCTTACAACCCAGGACTGGGGCCTTTGCTGTCCAACTGCAGCCAGGAAGGAAAACTTTTGAAGTGGCCTCAACATTCCTGGTCCAGGCTAAGGATGTTGAGTCAGTGCAACCCCAAGTTCTCAGTTACAGCAGGGCAGCACAGTAGGGGGTGAAATTCAGTGTCGAAGGGCAGGGGGTGGAGGGCAGCTGGTCTCTGGACCTATTCTTAGCTTGGCATTTATGGCCCCAGACAGCCATTGATTGCTGTCCTAACATTCCTAGCCTCTACCAAGGAACCAGAGACTTAGGAGCTTTCTCCTCCCAGGCTTCCCCTTCCTCAGTATCCTAAAGCCATTCTCAGTGGCCCTGAATCACCACCTATCCCATAAAGGAAGTTGCCCTGTGTGTCTCTTCCACTTTTGGTGGTTTGGGGCTGGACCTGGAAAGAAGAAAAATGTAATCCTGGGCTCTGTAGGTTGACACCCTGGCCGGGCAGGGAGGGGTTACTTCTGGGAGGTTGGCTTTAGGAGCCATGGGGGAGGGGAAAGGAGGATGTGGGGATTAAGGGTTGGAGCCTGAGGGATGGCATTCTGGAGGGGGAGGGGTGGGGAAGGGAGATTCTGGGTGGACTGGTTGGAGGCCACAAGGAAGTCCGAGCACAACCCTCAGGGAGGTGATTCAGGAGGAGAAACTAAGGAGATAGAGGATGGCGGGGAGATAGGGACCCAGCACTCACTGTTACTGCCATAGGGTCACTGAGGTGCTAGAACATCTGCCAAAAGAACATAGCTAACCTCATGCAGCCCCCAGTTGCTCCTCACCCCAGCTAGTTTAAGGCTTTGGGCTTTGCCCCCTCCTCCCTGTCTCATTTACATATGTGAATGATAACCCACAGGAAGTAATTGTGGGAGAAAGAAGGGAATTGGCCTCTTTAGATCTATTAAATCACTTTATTACAGGAACCAGCTTTGAATGGCTGTCCTCAGCAGGGTGGCAAGTCTCCCCCACTCTCCCATTTATCTGATCACAAAGAGATTAAAATCTTTCCTGGTCTGGAGACAACCGGACAGCTACCCCAATTTTGGAAGGCTGGAATAAAAGTCAGATCCCACATTTGTCTCCCCTCCAAAGCTAGCTAAGTAGAAAGGGTTGAGGGGAATGTACCTCCTAGATCAGGAGGCTTCCTTGCAGATAAATCCCAAGGAAGATTTTTTAAGCAAATGATGTTTGCCTCAACCAATTTATTCTTAGGTTTCAGAGCAACTGGAAAGCTATTAGATGGCACACAGGAGGCCAGAGACTTTTAGGATAGACAAGCTGGAGACATTCTGGGCTAGCTGGTTTTGGGATTTCCAGAGACCCACAACTGAATAACTTATCAGGAAGGAGCTGACCTGCAATAAAGAGTCAAGAACTTGTCTCCCTAATCCTTACTTTCCAGCTCTGACTGGAGGACCATAGCTGATCTGTATGATACCATGGGGTGGACCATACCCCACTTTAGTAGTGCGTTAGATTAGTGATTTAAAATCTCTCTGGAAATCTAATGGAAGAGGAATTTTGTTAAGTGCAGAATAACCCCTAAGAATTGTTTACTAGGAAAGAAAACTGTTCCTGAAGTAGAGGTGGTAAGAAATCTTGAACAAAATGTCTCATTCTTTCGTCACCAGTGGTGGTTACCCTAGAGGTGAGGAATAGGGTGGTAAGTAAGAAGGGTATTTCTCATATAACGTTTTCCAAGGAGAGAGCATGAGGGACCCCCTTTCCAAGGAAAGATGTAGGGATAATGCAACTGTTAAAATATTTGCTTGTCTTTTCTGAAGTTGGGCTTATAAGGTTCCCAGTTCCCTCTTCCAATCTGATTACACTCCTCCCAAGAGTAGATAGCATGAGAAAAAGTACACCCCACCCAACAGAAAATGCCCATAAAGCAAAATGATTTCCATAACACTCCTTTTATTCAATGATAGGTCTTTAGATCTACAAATCTCTGGCTCTGGAGTTATGGGAATTTTAAAATTAACAATAATGACAAATTGTCAGGTATCTACACCTTGGCACTACTGACATATTCTGAGCAGGTTAATTTCTTGTTCTGGGGGTTACAGAACATACAGCCGCGTGCCTGGCTTCTACCCCATAGAAGCCAGTTGTATCCTTCAATTGACAACCAAATGTCTCCAGAGAATTGCCAAATGTCCCCTGGGAGGCAGAATCATCCCCGGTAGAGAAACTGTCACACAGAAAAAGCTGGAACTAGAAAGAGCTAAAACTGTTATGTTTTTGTAAGTTTCATCTTGAATGCTAAAATCTCTGTGGTCATTTTAACAGTTTTGGCTTCACTCTGTTTAGTGCAGTTCTAAACCCAAACTGGTAAGATTTGTAGAAATTTGGAAATTAAAATTTCCAGTTTTTCCATCATAGCTCCCCAGAATCCAGGTAAGATAAATTGTTTTCTGGCTATAAAATCCTCTTTTAGAAGCCTTGAAAACAAAAAGAAAAGCCCAGAGTTGACTGAGGAATTAAGTTGGGTTAGGAAAAAATTTTTTCAGTATGGAGACAATGAAGCTGAAATTGCTCTGAAGCCATGTGGCCTGCTGCCTTTTCTGAAAGAGATGAGCCAGGAGCAGCAAGAGGAACCACCTGAGGTCTAGGTTAGGGCTGCTGGGGGTGGGGCATGACACGCATAGGATCTTTCCCACCTAGTTTACAACACTGTACCTCTGATTATTCTTTTCATGTCCAGTTGCTGATGTTCTGCTTGTCTTATACTCTCCTAAACAATATGTAAGCCCTTTGGAGAGGGGAATTTAGCTTTTGGTAATTTTCTAGTATACCCTTGTGCTAAAAATGAAAAAATAAAGGGTTTTTTGTGGGGGGGGGCTGATGTCTCCGGTGGAAACCAAGACTAGGCAAGCATTCTTCCACGGAGCTATATACCCTGCCCTGGCCCTTCATTCCCATGTTAATAGGAAAAGTTGGGCTAAAAATAACCCCTGATTTCTCTTAAAGTTGGTAAAGCAGTCTGTAAATTCTGGCACCATGGAACCTTCTGGAGTTCTTCTCTTTCAAAGGAGACAAAAAGGTTATGTTCTCTCCAAAGCTTCAAATTCAGGAAGCTTCCCCCATGCGGTTTGTGACACTGTTGCCTGTACTATGAGAAATTATGTGAGTTTTATCAAGGCAATTCAAATATTCCTAAACAGTCACATGCCCTAAGCTTAGACTTAGTTTCTTCCCACAGGCATGAAAAACAATTTTGAGTAGTCCCAGTGTGGGAGGTGGAAGGAGTTGGGGGAGGAGATATTCAAAGTAGTACATAATTTTTTTTTTTTTTTTTTTTTTTTGGTACTGGGGATCGAACTCACGACCTCACGCTTGCCAGGCAGGCGCTTAAGCCACTGAGCTAAATCCCCAGCCCTGTAGTACATAATTTTTAACACACTCTCAGGTTGGAGTTATTTGATTCAGATAGGAAACCAAAGTCCAAAGGGTGGTAGAGAGCAGAATGACTGGGTTTCTGGCATAAAATAAGGAATTTTTTCATTCCTACCTTGAGCTCCTTTAGTGTGGAGGTGGTACAAGGGGCAGGAAGTAAACACCCTATCTCCCTCTCCCCGAGGGTAAAGGACAAAATGACCCTACCAAGGAGCTATGGAGATAAGGCTCTAAGTGTGGTCACAGTTCAGAACTTCAGTCCTGCGTGGTCTAGCTCCCACTGGTTTGTCTTGCACTCAGGCAGATGCACAGCACCATCTGGTGGAGAACTGCAGGTAGGCACCAATGCTACTACTGAGAGCTGATGGAGGCTGGCTTTCTTGGCACACACACCATCAAGTAAATTGTTTCTGGATGAATTGGTTTTCTAGCCCCTACAAAACTCTACCTCCAGGAATGAAGTTCAGATAGGGTTCTGACATCACAGGGTTGAGTTATTAAAATAACTTTCATGTGCTTTTTATTTCTTTTTTTTTGGTACCAGGGATCGAACTCATGACCTCACACTTGCCAGGCGAGTGCTTACACCACTGAGCTAAATCCACAGCCCCTGTGCTTTTTACTTCTACAGAGTTTTAAATTGTATGTGACTTGCATGATGTGAGGTTGTGCTAAATGAATCAGGCCAACTGCTATCAGCCCAACACTTTTCCTATCACTAGTGCTGGTCAAGGTGCTTGCCCTGTGCTTCCTTGTCAAGCTGAACACGGGGTCTTAGTAATACCTGCCCCCAGATTTGATAGGAAAATTAAATGAGTTATACCATGCAGAATGTTTAGAACAGTTTAGCCTGTAGTAAGCATCAATAAGTTATTGAAGGTGGTAAAGAACTTGTTTGTACGCCGATAGGAACTTAGAATCAGGGCAGAGACTGGATAATTTTGAACTGAAATATTGTGTGTGGTGCCTAGGAGCTAAGAACCCTAGTTTTGATCTCAGAAGGTAGATCAAGTACCATGAAGTTCTGACTTTTGCCACTTACACAGAAAGGAATGGCGTGACTGAGTGGAAAGAGACCTGATTGTTACTGAGGATGATCCTGTGTATGGACATAGAATTGAAAGAACCAGAATCTTCACTTATCCTAAGTCTGCTACTCTCTAAATTCAGGTAGAAGCAAATGTGGAGGAAAGGGATATTGGGGCATGGGAAGAAGGAAGTCAGGTAGCAGCAGAAGGCCTACATATTGGAGAGTCCTGCCCCCATGAGTCAAAGAAATGCTGCAACTGTTTCCTAAGTGCTGTTTTCCTGGAGGCAGGCAGGCTGCCCACCTTCCTAACTTGAACCAAGTGGGAAAGGAAGATGAAATTTCTGCCTCCTCTCTCCTACCCCCTTAAAACCATTTATCTGAATAAGACTCTTGTGTGTGGGACTTGATGGAAGTCACTCTAGGGGAGGGGGACCTCTTTAGTTACACCCAGAAGGTACAGGACCCCCAGAAGGTGTTGAATAGGCAGGCCACAGAGAAGGGGAGACGGCTGCTGGAGGTGACTTTGGCAAACTCAGCAAGCCTGACTGCACAAGAGAAGCCTTTCTGTATCCATTTCTCCTTCCGTGACCATAACCCTAAGTTGCAGAGGAAGGAAGGAACTGATCTTGTTGAGTGTGGGGGAGGGTGAGCCATGCAAGAGGGATCTGTGCCTTGGAACTCCAGGAATCTGACCACCAGAACTAACCAGTGTCAACTCTTTGTTCCCTGGGGCTGGGCTCTATTGGGGGAGCTCAGGCAGGCCCCTCCCCCCAAGCCCTTTTCTTTTTGGAGGGGATCTGGAAGGGGCCGGGGCCTGCTTTGTGTGTGGTTGAGGGTAGAGTGGGGGTGGTACAAGAATTTCAGGCTTCTTTCAGTTGCCGGCCCAGAGAGGCTGGCTGTGGGGCTGCACAGATTACCTATCTGATAAGGGAGGAATTCAAACTATGTGTCTTAGGAGCAGGGATAGGGGGCAGGGAGCAGGGAGCCACCCCAAGAGATGACCAGTTTAAATCTTAGCCTGCCAGTTACATGGAGGTGCCTGAAGTTTTTTTTTTTTTTTTTAATTCTTTAACGGTCTTAAAACGGACCTCAAGTCCTCTGATGATAAAGGGCTGAAAGGACTGGTCAGTTTCACATTGCATGTCCCTGTTTACATTACTGCTTGTTCTCACAAGCCTATACATTGTCAGTGGAGGGGAGGGTATTACTCTTAGTGAACTGGAGCTCAGAAAGGAGTGTCTTGCTGACTTTCTACAGCTGGTTAGTGATAAAGCCAAAGTTTGCTTTGAGTCTCTTGACACTTGCTTCTCTTAGCTTGCTCCCATCAAGCCTGAAGAAGAGGATTTATGTGTGGCAGGTGAGGTGTTAGTGATTTTTCATGCATATAACCTCACAGCACCACCATAAAGTTAGTATACACTCCATTTTATAAATGAGGGAACAGGTCTTGGGACCCAGCCCTTGTTCTTGTCACTTATCTGCTGGATCACAGTTGGAATTGAGGGTGTCCCAGGCTAGACGATGCTTGAATTGCCTGGTGAGAAGACTCCTTGGTCTTGCTCCTTTACTTCCTCCCCATTCACTGAATTCAGCCATCCATTTCCCAATTCAGCAAGAGACAAATCTTATCTAACTTTAAATTCAGAATGGTTATTGTACAATAGGGAGGGGGGAAGGTGCTTTCACCATGGCAGTGCTTTTATTTACTTTTTTTTTTTTTTTTTTTTTTTAGACAGGTTCTCACTATGTTCTCACTAGTTCAGGCTGGCCTTGGTCTCACTAGTTATCCCAGGCTGTCCTTCAACTCTTCCTGCCTCAGCACCCAGAATGTTGGTTCTACCACCATCCCCTGCAGTTTATTTCCTGTTTTAATGCTCTGCCGCTTTGCCACATTGAGTTGGAACAGGCTGGGGATAGAGAGAATCAGCACATCCCTGGATGTGTCTGTGGGCGTAAAAGAAACCATGGAGGAATTGGGGAACCTAGCTCAGGGTTACGGATCTGGTTCAATCCTTACAAAACCCCCTCTTCCCACAAGTGAAAAGATCTCTTATCTTCGGAGTATGATGGGACAATATATTTACTGTATAGTTGGTATTTCTATACCCATGTAATCTTCATTAGACCTTATTTAGCTGAAGGGCACTATTTTTTCTTTGAAGGGTCTGAGACTCAGAGGTGAACCTGACAAAGGTCACACAGCCAGTAAATGGAGAACTGACATTTTAAAACAAAAATAAAATGATTGAAACCAGGCACACTGACACATGCCTATCATCCCAGCACTCTGGCAGACTGAGGCAAGCTCAGTGCAAATGCCTTGGGTTCAATCCCCAGTAGAGAGGGAAGGAGAGAGATTGAAGAATTTATTTCATCTGGCTAATAATAAGCATGCTTCATCTAAGTTCTAGTTTGAGAAACTCTACCTCATAAAATACTAGTGTTACTTACTCATGTTCACTCTCATCAGGTCTAGGTCGGTACAGAGGGATTGTCATCACTGCTCTGAACCCTTGTTGACTATTCCTTGTTGACAAATCTGATATGTATATCTTGCATGCCCTAATCTAATAGAAGCTGTAATGAAGATATGCTGGGGAGAGACCTTTGGTTTATGTGCTGTTGATAGAGTAAATGGGACAGTAGGAACAGCTTTACATCAAGAGCACTGGGTTCTTATGATCCTGGTTTTGCTTCTGAACTAATTATATGAGTAATTCCCTCTTTAAAAAAAAAGTGGGGGAGGGCTACTACATTTGACAACTAACTTTCTAGTTTTGGTAGCAAGATATCACATTTTAATGGAATTCTTCATACAAATGATTCTAAATTTTGTTTTTTCATTTAGCCATATTATCTACCTCTGGTCCTGAGTATGTAGCTCAGGGACTGGCAGAGTGCTTACCTAGTATGCAGGCTGTCCTGGTTCAATCTCAATATCACACACAACAGAAAATTACAGAAATGGAGGGCCACAGCTGAAGTCCCAGCATGCTGAGGCAGAAGGGACACTTGGCAGCTGAGTTCAACCAACCCAGCCAGGCACCCATCTCAAAATCTAAAATGTGCTAGGCATTACTTGAGGTACCAGAATGTGGCACATTTTTTTAATGTCTGTATGCTATCATTATTGTGGATGTACTGTATTTTAACTCAATTGTTATTCCCCAACTAAAGTAAGTTATTTTATGTTAACAGTAGATATTGATTGCATAAATTCATTACCCATGTGTGCAGTTCTTTTTACTTAACATAGTTTTCTGTGGATTTGCCAGGCTGATATGTCCTTTTACAGTTTTTTCTTGAATTTAGGTATTTTATTCTTTTGAAATGTGTTTTGCATGTGTATATTTACAAATGGATCATCTCAGCAGAAGTTAATGATGTATTCATGGTTTTCTGTGACTTTCCATTTTAATCCTTGATTTATCAGTTGGGGTCATAAAGTCTTTATAATATTATTTGATATAAAGGTCCCAGGTACTGGAATTTACCTCGATTCATCAATTAATTTTTTAACTTTTATTTATTTTTTTGAGACAAGTTTTCACTATGCAGTTCAGGCTGGCCTTGACTCACTTTTGTAGCCAGGCTGATCTGAAACTTGTTCAGCAATCCTACTGCCTCAGCCTCCTGAGTGGATTATTGTAAGTGTGTGCTCCCACACCTGGCTCATGTATGCAAATTTTGTCAATTTTCCTTTTTTCCCTGTTCCAGGATCCAATCCAGTATCTTGGGTTGAATTTAACCACATTTTTTTCTGTTTTGTCTTTCATGATCTTGATTTCTGTGAGGTATATACGTGTTTTGTAAGATGTGCTTCAGGTTGGATTTGTCTGATGATCCGTCAAGGTTAGGTTCAGGATGTACATTTTAAAGTCGAATGGCCTTAGTACATCATTCATCTCAGGAGCCATGTGTGTTCCTACTTCTGTGTGTCCCTTTATAGATATGGTAATGCTACATTTGAATACAGCTAGGGCACTCTGTCTTGCAGTAAGTTTTAGCTGCCATTATGATTACTTCTTAAAATGGTTTTTTTTTTTTTTTTGGTACTGGGGATCGAACTCACGACCTTGCACTTGCCAGGCAGGCACTTAAGCCGCTGAGCTAAATCCTCAGCCCTATGATTACTTCTTAAATGGTTCACATCTTTTTATTTTTACTAAAGTTAACTGACAAGAAAATGAAGAGATCATCTACTTAGATTTGGAAAGGAGTTATAGATCATCAGTTCACATTTTTAAGTGGGAAAAAGTGGTCTCTGGGAAGGGAGGTGAGGTTAGTAACAAGCCTGGACCTGAGCTCAGGTGTCCCCCTTTGGGGTTTCCTTGCTGATAAAGTGGGAGTATTATCACCTGTGCTTATCTACGTCCTAGGAACACATTTGTGCATTTTTGTCCTTGGGCATCATGACGGGAACAAATGGTAACATCTAGCATATTTCCCTTCACCAGAGTAAGCTGCACATGGAGGGTTTTCGGAGCCTGAAGGAGGGCGAGGCAGTGGAGTTCACCTTTAAAAAGTCTGCCAAGGGCTTGGAATCCATCCGTGTCACTGGTCCTGGTGGGGTGTTCTGTATTGGGAGTGAAAGGCGGCCCAAGGGGAAGAACATGCAGAAGCGCAGATCCAAAGGAGACAGGTATGGCTTGGACCACAGCTTCCATACATAGGTTATCGGGGTGAGGAAATGAGTGGAGGATGGGGAAAGCTATCCTAATCTGGCACTTGGGCTAAACTGAAGATAAGATGAAGCCTATGGTCCTTGGCAACATCTGCACGGTTGAGATGCAACTTACTCTGCTTTGTGAAGTTGTAGCCATTGCTGTTCGGATCACCCATGATGATAAGAGGAGACTGGAGATGTGTGGTGGGACAGGTTGGGGCATGTGTGTCTGCTGTTTCCTTACCAGGTCTCAGGGGGCTGATGTCTGCAATCTTTGCTGATGGACTTAAAGCCTCTGAAGTCTGAGCAGATAATTTTGCTTTCAAAATTTTTTCTTTTCTAAGGCTATGGTAGACTCTTACCTTCCCTACGTTATAGTTTATAGTCCGGGTCAGTGACTCTACTGGTATCTTGGTATTTTTATAAATTGACATGAAAATGAAGAGATCATCTACTTAGATTTGGAAAGGATATAGATCATCAGTTCATATTTTTTAAGTGGGAAACTTGGTCTCTGGGAAGGGAGGTGAGGTTAGTGACAATCCTGGGCCTGAGCTCAGGTGGGGAAGGCTTCTGACTTTTTCATACCTTTCTCTCACTTTTAATATTTTGCTTTGTATCAGGTGCTATAACTGTGGTGGTCTAGACCATCATGCCAAGGAATGCAAGCTGCCACCCCAGCCTAAGAAGTGTCACTTCTGCCAAAGCATTAACCATATGGTGGCCTCATGTCCGCTGAAGGCCCAGCAGGCTCCCAGCTCCCAGGGAAAGCCAGCCTACTTCCAGGAGGAGGAAGAAGAGATCAACAACCCTGCCCTGCTTCCGGAGGCCCAAAATTGAGCACAGTGGGTGGGGGAATATATTCTTTGCTATCAGGAAGTTTTAAGGAGCAGGCATCAATCGGCAGAGTGGAGAAAGTGGGGATAGGGTGGGTTGGGGTAGTTGGCACTGCTATGTATCTCAGGTGGGGGTTCCCAGCATCACCCCGTCTTCCCTTCATGGGGGGAAGGGGTGAGACAAAGGAACTCCAACCATGCTCTTGCCAAGTAAAAGTGAGGGCTCTGGGGGAACCACCCTAGAACCTGCGTGCTTTATCTGAGACTTTACCCCAAGAAGAATTAGGGAAGTTGTTTTCCTTTTAAAGAAGGATACATACTATTTCCCTTGCCAGGGTGAAACAAGCATAAGACCAGATTAATGGATCCCAAATCCACAAGCTACTACATTATATGGGAGGAAATCTCAGGAGCAACGTGGGGGGTTTTTAAGTATCTTTTTCCCTCACAACCCAGTCTTGGGATATGGTGCTGGGAACTGTTCCAAGCAATGGGTTGTGATGTGACAGGCAAAAAAGGGTGGTTGGGAGAACGGCTGCAGACCTGCTGCTCCTAACTCACTCCCATCCCTTTCTGGGCCAATGTGATTTTATTTATTTGCTCCTTTGGATAACTGCACCTTGGGTCCCACTTTCTCCAGGATGCCAACTGCACTGTGTGCGAATGACGTATCTTGTGCATTTAGCTTTTTTTTCGTAATATAAATATTCTGGCTTTGTATTTTTGTATATTTTAATCTAAGGCCCTCATTCCTGCACTGTGTTCTCAGGTACATGAGCAATCTCAGGGATAAGTCGGCAGCAGCTCCAGGTCTGCACAGCAGGAATACTTTTTGTTTTTATCACTATTTTATCACATTTGGAGTGCACAGCATATCAAAGTGAACTACCTCATTTCTGCCAATTAGAGTCGAGTCTTCTGCCATAGTACCCTCTTGAAACCCACTCCACCTTAAAAATATTTTATAGGAGACTAGGTTTTAAAGCCCCATGACTTGATCTTCTACTGGAAGATTGGAAATTAGTCTACATAAGAAAAGGTGGTGCAGAGAAGTTAACAGGCTGGACCAAGTAAAAGGCCCAGAGAGGAAGCAAAGGTTATGTGATGTGATGGTTGTCTAATCCTAGGGGCATGGGACTTGCTTTACGTATCTGATCCATTCTTCGCTAGATAAGCCTAGCTCCACAGTGCACAACAGGGTGTATGTGTGTGTGTTTGTGTAAGAAAAAAAAAGTGAGTTGGTAAGGCTGAGTTTTAAGACCTATACCTTTGTGTCCATTCTGTGCTGTGCAGGAATGGCTGTATGAAACAAGGACTAAAATTTGGAACCTTCAACATTCTTGGCTTCCAGGGAGACCCGTAAGAGAGGGCCTCTTGGTGGTGCCAGGAGCCAATGTCCTGCCCTGCTGCAGTAGTGATGAATAGTATCTTGGTAGCTAAAAAAGAAAAGGGGAGTTTCGTTTACATGCTGTGAGATCACTGCAAACCTACCTCACTGTGTTGAGACGGGACAAATGCAATAGAACGCATTGGGTAGTGTGTGTCTGATCCTGATTTCTTGTCTCCCCCAAATGCTGCCCCCCTCCTAATTATTATATTTGTCTGGGCTTTGTAGGACTTTTGCTGAGTCTCTGAGTTGGTGATTGCTAGGTGGCCTAGTTTGTGTAAATATAATGTGTTGGTCTTTTCTCCATGTTCTTTTGAGGTTTTATTGTTTACAAAATTCTTTTTTGTATTGAGAGAAAAATAGCCAAAGCATCTTTGACAGAAGGTTCTGCACCAGGCAAAGGGATCTGAAAAATAAGTTGGGGGAGGCTCTTTTTGAAGTGGGGATCTTGAACTATCTTTTCTTTTGCAGTCCCCTTTCCCTTGTTTCCTATTTGGGACCAAATCTGTCCTAAAAACTTGACTCCTACCTTCTCCTCCCCCTAAAGAAAACCTACACACCCACACACATACCTATTTAATTCTTGAATTATCTCTGCAACTCTTAAATGACTTATGCAGAAAACCTAAGGAGCAAGGGTCCCCTAACTCCTTGTTCCCACCTCCTGAATCAAGACAGTTATTTGATGCAATTCATGCCAAACACCTGCTGTTTGGATGGATCAAACCTACTCAATTTGTAATCCTAGAGAAAAGCAAGTGGGGTCAGGAGACAGGAAAGGGAGTATGAATGTATATTCAAGTCACTCAGGAACTTTTATGCAGGTGTAAGAAACTTATGTCAAAGTGGCCTGAAGATTGTTTAATAGGAGACAGACGAATGTAACTCCATGTTTACTGCTAGAAACCAAAGCTTTGTGTGAAATCTTGAATTTACGGAGAGGGATGGAGGGGGAAGGGTGGGAAAGTATATACCTGTCTATTCTTTCCCTGACCCCTTCACATCATTCCTGAACTGCCCAGGACCAAGCCCCCTTGGGCTTTGGTGACCCCATCACTGGGCTGTTTTATTTGATGGTTGATTTTGCTGTACCCCTGTATACTTCCTTTCCTATTTTCTAATCATTTTGTAACACGTGTGCTGACTTTTCCTTCCCTTATTCTTTCCCTGGGAAAATACAATGAATAAAAAGTCTTATTGGTACTCAAATGATTTTCATTGTCAGATTATTTTGAGTGTTTTTTCCTCCAGTAACTCCCGCCTTCTCGGATTGGGACTTGAAGTCACAGAAGAACCATTAAGTTTTTCCCCTTCACCACTTTGTTAGGAGTGAATCTTTTAAAAAGTTCAGTCCTCATGGCACCTCATTACACTGGATTTTTGTTTCTAGTTAAGGCCTCTTGTCCTTTCCTTGGAAGCTGCCACATTCAAGAGGGGATTAAGAGTCTTGGCATGCATAAGAATGGGGTTGCCTATACCACTGGCTGGGATGAAAGGACGGGGCCATGGCTTGGGGCATGAGACCCTAATAATACTTTGTTCCCTACTCCTCAAAGCCCTTTACAAATCTTAATTAATTAACCCCTTGCAGCACCTAAGGGAAGTATGATTGGCAAATGGAGAAGTTGAGGCCAAAAGTGATTCACTAACTATAAGCCAACATTTTCTTTGGGCTAAAGTTTGCTAGCATTCTAATGAATATTGAATTCTTAAACATCTGTCTCCCCTCAAGGGAAAATCACTCATTTGAGGCAAAGGAAACAAAAAGTGTAAGGAAACAAATAGGATTAAATCTTCAAACTCTGGAAACCCCACCAGAGAAAGGGTTAGAAGTTGCACGGAGCCTGTCCAAGTTGTTTGTGGCCCCTTAACTATGTACTAAAAGTCAAAGCTGACAATGGAAGCTCACAGTTCAGCAAAGGTACTACCGGGTTTATACTACAGGACTTCATGCAAAACTGAAATAACTGCGAGGCTGAAAGTAAATCCCTCCTTCATAAGGCCAAGATGGGTGAACTACTCATCTCCAGGGTTTAATCACACTGCCTCAGGCGAGTAAACCTCTTCCCCTGGGGGGAGATGAAACACAGGCGTCCTGCACTAGGCAAACAGTCCATACTGAGCTACGCTCCCTACACCTTTAAAAATAACCTTTTGGTCAGAAAGAGGAAGACTTCGTTGTGCAGCACCATTGCAGCATAGTCCTTATCCTGTTTGAGACTGCAAGGCAAAGTGAGGTAAAACATGGTTTGTTGAAACTGTTCAGATGCAAGTTGTTTTGTCCTTTGAAAGGCGTACTGGTTGCATCACATACTATAAATTTGTTTCTTCAATTTTGAGAGAATGAACTACCAATCTGCCCAGCAAGGTTTAATACAAAACGATACCCTTGATTTTTCTATCTTGGTTAATTATGGCTGTTTTCTTTTTCTGGTTATTTCCTCCAGTCGTTATTATTTTGAGACAAGGTTTCGCTAAATTACTCAGACTGATCTGGAACTCTGTTCTGCTTCAGCCTTCCAAATAGCTGGGATTACAGACTTGCTCCACCGCACCCTGCTGGCTTTAACGTTATTTTAGGAATCTTTATTCATTGATACTGAGATTGAATCTAGAAGCAATTCTTAGAGCACAGCTGTATTTGGCCCTCTCCATCTTGTTTGAGTTGGTTGCTTTAGGTGGGTCCTAGGAATCCTGCAACTATAAAATCTGGGCTGATACTCAAAAGCACAAAATTGACCAGAGCTAGGAACTTCTTCCCAAGCAATTAAATCCACTAGATAAAACACAATACTGTAAAAATATAAATGTTAAGACTGTATCATAGCCTGGTGCGGTGGCGTACCTCTGTAACCCCAACAGTCAGGAGACCGAGGCAGGAGAATTGCCCTGAGTTCGGGGCCAGCCTGGGCTACACAAGCGCGTTCAAGGTCTGCCTGCACTACGTGGCAAGACCCTATGTCAAAATACAACAAAACAAAGACTAAACCCTAAAAGGACTCCTAACGAAACCTAGCTCTGCGGCGCCTTCCAGCATAAAACCCGACTGGTTGAACACCTTACCCATTTCTCTAAGTAATGTCAGCGGCCGAGAAACCACTCAACTTCTCTGACCTTACTTTCGAGAAGGCCTCCTCCTCTCCCTACTGCGCTCCAACTTGCCTTCCTTTCCCAGTTGCCCAGCACAGGGTCTGGAACGCGTACATCCGCTCCCACTAGGTCACGTGAACTCAGCTTTCCCGGAGCCCTGCCCACACCTTGCGGGAACGTGCTCCAAGAGGCCAGGAGCGCTCCAGTCGCTTCCCCAATCTCACCCGCAGGCTCACGGTGGGGCTCCGCCCACTAGGTGACGGAAGGGGCGTGGTCCAGCTCCCAGAGATGACGTATTTTCCCAGCGCCACGTCGTACGGAAGTGTAGACGCTCAGCAGCGGTTGAAATACGCCGGGCAGAGCCACCCAGGTGCTAGATCCCGGCAAATGAGAGAGGTGACAGAGAAAGGAAGAAGCTGTGGGAGAGATAAAAGTAAAACTAACAATAATTAGGAGACCAATAAGGTATGAGGTCACGGTTGCAACAGCTGAAGGGGTTAGTGACTGGGAATGCAGAATGTGAAGTGGCTTGGGGAAGATTGAGAGGGAAGGTACGGGAAATGCTCAAGAAGGAGGCACTGTGATGTGGCAGGAAGCAGACTTAGATGTTAAGAAGTCAGTTCAGATCAGGAAAGAAAAAAATGGAATCAAATTCCACTAAGAACGAAACAAAGATTTTTTTTGTCCCAAAGGTACGTTTGGCTTGTACATCTCTGGGTGGTAAAAGATTAGCGGTTTCGACCAGTATCTTTGGATTCTAGTGCTGGCTGTTTTCCACAGTCCACGCGAATCTCTAGGAGACAGGTGTAGTTTTTTTGAAACACAGGTGAATTGTTATTTCCTGCTTTTTTTTCCAAAGTTATCTGGCTGGTATCTTGTTCTGGTAGTTTTCTGACGGGACAAGAATTATGTCATGGATCAAGGAAGGAGAGCTATCACTTTGGGAGCGGTTCTGTGCCAACATCCTAAAGGTGAGTAGTAGCCCAGAGCGCCAGTTGTCCTTTTGGTCGTTTGGGTAGTTTTTATCAAAACTTGTTATTAAAGTTGAGCAATCAATGATTTTAAGTGGAATTTAGCTAGGGAGCTAACCCTTAAAATTATAAGGTAACTTTCAGGTCTACATTTCTGGTAAGTAATTGTTCCATCTGACGTTTTCAAGCAGGGTCTCTCAGCATCATTGGGAGGTATAGACTGTTAAGGCTTCCTTCTAGAGAACTGAAGTTTTGTTTGTTTCCTTGGAACTTTGACCCACTGTTCCTAGTACTGTCCTCTGGTGGTTTTTTTTTTTTTTTTTTTTTTTTTTTTTAAGACAGGGTCTCTGTAGTTCAAGATGACCTTGAACTCACTTTGTAGCCCAGGCTGGCTTCAAACTCCCATCCATCCTCCTTCCTCTGCCTCTGAAGTGCTGGGATTATAGGTATGTGCCACCACGCCCAGCCTGACCTCTGGGTTTAAATAAAATAATCTTTCTTTCAGGTGGCAGTACAGCATGCAGTTTGGGCCTTTGAGGTAGCCAAGCATGAGTGAAGATCTATTATTTACGAACTATCTGACTTTTAATAACTGTAGAGTTAGTAGGAGGATAAAATTAAACATACATATAAACTACAAATGGAAAGCAATCAGAGTGTCAAGCAGCTTTTTTTGTGGGGAAGGGGATTGTACCTAGGGCCTTGTGCATGCTAGGCAAGTGCACTACCTCTGCTTTGTTTTTGAAGAGGCTATCTGTGGGTGACAAAAATAAAAGTTAAAGAAGCATTGGGGAAACACTCAATGATCAACCCCTCCAGGTGAGGGAGGATATACTAAAGACTCAAGTTTTGCTGTGGTAGGCAACTCAGAACTGCTCTGTGCCAGGTAAGGAATTTTGTCTGTCTCAAAAAACGTCCTCTTGTTTATTTTGAGATGGCTTCTGACATTGAATTTTTGTTTGTTTGTTTCTTTTGTTTATTTTTTAAAGTTTCCCAAAATGGCCTTCAACTCCTGGGTTCGAATGACTCTCCTATTTCAGCATCCCAAGTAGCTAATACTACAGATGTGTTCCACTATGCCTCTCAGTTTTCATAAAAATCGTGATATTTTGGTTTCTTGGACCATTAGAAAATTAGAATGGTATTGTGTCCCAAATCCTGTGTGGCAGTGGTTGTCTAGAGTGAGGGAGTAATAGCCATTTTTCTTTTTTTCGGGGGGGAGCATCTGTCTAACTCTTGGCTCAAGCAATCCTGGTCAGATGCCTAAGTACCTGGACTACAGGCATATGCCACTTTCCTGGCTTGGTGCCTCCTCATTTGATTGTTCTGCCAATCAATATTCTTCCTTTTTTGTCTTGCTGAGAAACTCATGAAACCAAAATGGTAGCAAAGAGCATATTGGTGCTGGGTGTGTTGGTGCAAGTCATCCCAGCACTCAGAAGGCTGAGTTAAGAGGTTTGCTGCAAGTTTGAGGCCAGCTCACACTACATAGTGCAGTTCCAGGCCCCTGAACTTCATAGTGAGACCCTGTCTCAAAAAACCAAGAAGAAAAAAAAGAGCATATTGTTAAAAGATGAGCTCAGGCTGGGATGGTGGTGCATGCCTGTAATACCAGCATTCAGGAGGCTGAGGCAGAAAGATTACCACAAGTTCAAGGCCAGGCAGAGCTACATAGTGAGTTCAAGGCCAGTTTGAACTACGGAGTGAGACCCTGTCTCAAAAAAATGAGAGAGATGAACTCTGGATGGACAGACTTCAGTTTGAATCCCTGCTCTGTTTTTTCTTACAGTGCTATGTATGTTAGTAAGTCACTTGACCTCTCTAAGGCATAATTTTTTTTAACCTATAAATGAAGATAATACTGTTTACATTACAGAGTTGTATGATAAGATGAAATATAAAAAGCCCATCGTAGTATTTGGTATGTAGTGGGGCTAAATAAACATAAATAAAAATAAAATTATTTCTGAGTGTGGTGGTACACACCTGTAATCCCAGCACTTGAGAGGCTGAGGCAGGAGGATCCCCTTGAGTTCCAGACCAGCCTAGGTACATAGTGAGTTCAAGGCCAGCCTAAACTACAGAATGAGACCCTGCCTCAAAGTAAATAAATAAATAAATAAATAAATAATAAAGTCTTTAATGCTGTTATATGGAGCCAAAAGTGTAAAATAATCTGATTCCTTTCTTCTCAAATGTATCAGCTTGGTATGTAGCACCCCCCCCCACCCCTCATCCCTGAAAAGTATGAATTGGCTCATTATTTATCTTCTTATTTCACAGGCAGGCCCGATGCCCAAACACATTGCATTCATAATGGATGGGAACCGCCGCTATGCCAAAAAGTGCCAGGTGGAGCGGCAGGAGGGCCACTCACAGGGCTTCAACAAGCTGGCTGAGGTGGGTGTGAGGTGGCTCATGAGGTGGCAGAATCTAAAGTGAGCAGTCTGTGGAGAATTGAATTATGGCTAGGAAATGAGGCCCTGAATTTGCTGTGGTTTGAATGGGGGTTTTTTTTGGTACCGGGAATCGAACTCAGGACCTTATGCTTACCAGGCATATGCTGTGCTGCTAAGCTGTATCCCTGGCTGGAAAAAATTTTTAGTGGTTCTTTCTCTATTTTATTGTTTGTTTGCTAAGTATTGGTCTCATCTTAATGTTAATAAAAATAAAGTTGTCCAGTGAATTATCACAAAATCTTAAAATAACAAAATTACTCCTTCCCAGCACTCGGGATGCTGAGGCAGGAAAATCATTGCGAGTTTGAGACCAACCAGGTCTACAAAATGAGCTCTAAGGCTAGCCTGACCTGCATAGTGAGACCCTGTCTCAAAAAGACAAAAAACCCAACCAAACAAAAACAAAACCAAAATTGCTACCTCCTATTACCTTAATAATAAATTATTGGTTTTTATTGTTCTGTACCTCTTCCATTGCATATAGTATGTCCTATACGATAATATTTATAGAATTGCCTCTGTAGTTCAAATAACTTTATTTGACATTTTGGCAGCTATTTTTCTAAGTTGATCTATATCCTTTTTAACTATAAATTTTATTATGGTATCTGATACGATGTTCAGGAGCTCGACTGTTATGGGACATTATCAGTAGGTGCCGTAAATAGCGCTGATTTTAAAAAATTTGTGCTAGCTGGGCATGGTGGTGCAGACCTGTAATCACAGGATTTGTGAAGCTGAAGCAGGAGGATTGTTGCAAATTTGAGACCAGCCTGGGCTACAAAGTGAGCTCAAGACCAGCCTCAAACTGTTTAGTGAGACTCTGTCTCAAAAACAAAAAAATCACATACTGCTGATTTAAGATAATTTTTTTATTAGTATATGTTTGTAGTAGAATAAGTTTTTAGAAGTGACATTTCTGGAGCACAGGTTGGGTGTCTAGTCATTCTACTTTGCCAAGGCTGAGGAGTTTCTCAGGATGCCTTCTAGTGCTAAACTGGGGAAAGTCCCAGGCCAGCTGGGACATTTGTCTTCATAAAGGTCATGCACATTTGATGATTTCAGTGCATATTGCATATTGGAAAATATTACATTTAACAGGGCGAATGGAATATGACAGTCTTGGTGATGCTTTTATTTTCCTCCTAGTACTGGGGATTGAACCCAGGGCACTGAACTACATCCCAGCTGTTTGTTTGTTTGTTTATGGACAAGATCTTGCCAAATCACTTAAACTGCCTAGGGTGGGTTTGAGTTTGTGATCTTACTGCCTCATCCTCCCAGAATGCTGAGATTATAGTCTTGCAGCATGACACCCAGTTTAAATTAACTTTTCTTTTGGTGCTGGAGATTGAGTCCAGGTCCTCCTTTGTGCTAAGTGCTCATTGTACTAAGAGCTACACCCCCAGCCCTTCATGAAAATAACTTTTTTTTTTTGGTGCCGGGGATCAAACTCACGACCTCGCGTTTGCCAAGCAGGCACTTACACCGCTGAGCTAAACCCCCCCGCCCTGAAAATAACTTTTAAGAAGAATGGAAATAAAGCCCTTAAGCACAAGAACATGCCATGATTACATGGCAGTAATATTTTTTTTACCTTAAGAACTGGCAGACCGCTTCTCTCGAGCACATTGTAGAAATCTTTGGGTTTATTAACCTCTGATTCTCTTTTGTAATTTTTTTTTTTTTTTTTTGTACCGGGGATCGAACTCATGACCTTGTGCTTGCCAGGCAGGCGCTTAAGCCACTGAGCTAAATCCCCTCTCTTTTGTAATTAAGAGGCAGTTTTGACTAGAATTTGGAAGCTTAACCTCAGAACTCATTGGTATAGACAAAGTACTTTTTTGTGTGTTTTTGAGAAAGATCTTGCTATGTAGTTTAGTCTGGCCTTGAACTCACTAAGCTCACCTCCAACTTGCAGTGATCCTCCTGCTTCAGCCTCCTGAGTGCTGACATTAACAAGCATGTGCCACCATGCCTGGCTTGGACATAGTTACTAACCTCTTGTAAAGAAAAAGAAAGGACTCCTTACCACTTTTGCCCTGCTACTTCCTGGCTTTCTGCCTGTAGTAATATGTGCCAATTCCTTTTGCCTCAGTTTCTTCATCTAATACAGTGTTGGTAACCTGTATTTTAAGAGATTAATATGAAGATTAAGCAAGATGGCATGATGAAAAACATTTGGTATAGAGCTTGACCTAAACAAAGCACTCAAAAAAAATTAAACTTTTGTTTAATTGTAGCAGTGGGTTCTGACCCAGACGTGCTATTCAAAGAAGCTGCCTTACAAGGGCTGTAGAATGTGAGCTTATGCCAAGCATGGTGACACATACCTGTACTCATAGTACTCTGAGAGGTTGAGGCCAGAGAATCACAAGTTCGAGGCTAGGCTGTACGGCACAGGGAATTTAGGGCAAGCCTGGACTATGTAGTGAGACTCTGTCTCAAAAAGCCCCACTCCACTCCGAAAAAGCCAGTCTGTTCCATGCGTCAGGTTCTTAGTGGTATTTTCCTAAGATATTAGTGGATTTGTTTGCATGTATATCTGTCTGTTCAGAAATTAGAGCAGTAACTCTGTGAAGTTTTGGTTTTTCTGTTCTACTTGAATGTCTTTCGGCCTCTGCTTTTAGTGATGAGCTCCTTGATATTGTTATTCTAAGCTGCAACTTTTCTGCCCAATGTTAGTGGTACTGGATTAGAGCAACTCCAAAGAACTGAGTGGGAGTTTCTTTTTTTTTTTTTCCTAAGACAGGGTTGGGGATCAAACCCAAGACCTTGCGCATGATAGATAAGCTCTCTACCACTGAACAGTATGTCCAGCCCTATTTTAAGTTGAAGTATGACCTATTTCGTACAGTGAGACATAGATTTGGGGTTTGGGCAGTTGTATTCATGTATCTAACCTATACCCATGTTGAGATATTGAACCATTCTCCAGCAGGTTCCTTTGTGCCCCTTCACAGGCAATCTCTGTTACGTCACCTCCCCTCCCTAAGCAACCATTGTTCCAATTTCTGTAACTGTAGATTTGCTTTTCCTGTTCTAGAACTTCATATAGTGAAATCGTATAGTAGAGTTACAGACTTTTGGCATGATTCTTCAACTCTCAGAGCCTGTTTTTTTGTCTGTGAAGTAGACATGGAACCATAATGCCACTTTTAAGTTGCTGAAAAAATCAAGTGAAGTAATGTATTTGAAAAAGCTTTACTGATTATAAATGCTACACAGCTGTCCAATCCAGTTGTTGTGTTTTTTCTTGTTACCCTTGAAGCTGGGTTTAGTGGCACATGCGTGTAATCCCAGGAGACAGGACCCTGAGGCAGGAAGATCATGAGTTGTAGGCCAGCCTGTGTTACATAGTGAGTTTATGGCTTGCCTGAACAACAGTGAGACCCTGTCTCAAAAAAGAAACAAAAATTTACCAACCTCTTAGTCTGCCAGAATAATGCAGTAACACTTTAGTAATATCTTATATTTTTATATTGTTTATTAGCCACTTGGTGAGAGATGGATTGTAATAAGGAGACTTAAGCCCTGGGAGGTTAAATGATTTGCCTACTGTTCCATAACAAGTCCATGATGGGATAAGGTACTAGAACCTGTCTTTACGTTCTTAGTGAAGAGTTCTTTCCTGTAAGCCACAATGGAATCAGTATGGTGGCATTCACTAAAATCACATTTTTCATTTTCTGCCTATTTAATTATTCTGATATAAGCACTGATGTGATCCTAGCTTTTCCCAGGTTTGAGTAGGAGAAAAGTCAGTCTTCCACCTCCAACTCTGAATTGGGTAGAAGAATTTTATTTCCTTCCCACTGTCCTTGTACCCAGCTGTTTGCCTTCTCCCCTCTCAGACTCTGCGCTGGTGTTTGAACCTGGGCGTCCTAGAGGTGACAGTCTACGCATTCAGCATTGAGAACTTCAAACGTTCCAAGAATGAGGTTGACGGGATACTGGATCTGGCTCGAGAGAAGTTTAGCTACTTGATGAAGGAACAGTAAGATGCTGTCCAAGGAGAAAATGTGTTCTTCCACCACCTCCAGCCATTCTCTGGCCCTCACAGCTCTGTTATCTGGGGCTTATTTGACGCATTCTAAATCCTTTTAATGTTAGAACTCTTTGGCAAGTATAAGAAATGCAAATCATTCATTCTTTGTTTTATCTTTTCTTTCTCGCTTTCCCTTTCCTCTCTCCCCATCTCCCCTTCTTTTCCTTTCTTTTCCCATTCCCCCACCTCACATGCAGGGATTGAGTCCAAGGTCTCACATGCTAAATAAGCTGTATACCACTGTGCTACATCAACAGCCCAGTCCTTTGTTTTGTTATGTTTTGTTTCCCTTTTGTTTTTTTCTTTTTTGTACAGGGGATTGAACTCACCACCTCAAACTTGCCAGGCAGATGCTTACACTGCTGAGCTAAATCCCTGGTGCTCCCTTAATTTTTTTTTTTTTAACAGGGATCGAGCTCATGACCCCGAGCTTGCCAGACAGGCACTTTTGCCGCTGAGCTGAATCCTTGGCTAATCCCTTAATTTTGAAACAGGTTCTTGCTAATTTGCACAGGCTGGCCTCAAACTTGGGTCCACCTGCCTTGGCTTCTGAGTAGCTGGGATTACATTTCTGTGCCACAACACCTGACTGACTGACTTCTGTTTTTGTTTTTTTGTGTTTGTGGGAGGTGCACATATTTAGGATAGTGAGTTATTTCACAAAATTTAAGTATAGCCAGCCTCAAACAAAAATAAAATACCTACTAATCTGAGTCTCTTTATACATTTATTTTCTTCTATGTCTGCAAAGCAACTTTCAGAGAGACAATCCACAGCAAACTAAATCTCCTAATTGGCCCACCTCTGTTCAGATTACTACCCCAGAACCAATAAATTGTGGCCAGGGAAGTAGAAGGAAGGAGGGGGAAGTCATTTTCTGTTGCACAGAGATTTACTGCACAATTACTGTGTTCCTTCTGCAGTCTTGGGTAGGATGAAATGATGTATAAGGGACTCTGTGGGGAGGTATCAGTATCTTCCTTAGCTATAGTGTCAGCTATAGCTGTTGTTGAATATAGGCTTAATATAGGGAGCAAAGCCAGAAATGGGCAAAAAGGAATATTGATATCATTTGCCTCAAACTGTGGAGCCTTCTGTTAGAGTTGCCCAAATGTGTTGACTACCCAGCTTTTACTACAGTAGGATTAGCAAGATGAGAGAACAGAGCCTAGGGTTCCACCAGAGAATGGCCTAAAAGGACCTTCTAGGAAGCTGGTTCTATCATTGCTGACCTTTTATGGGTCAGGGCAATCGGGAGGGTGGTGAGACTCGAATGGTAAAATGCTGAGCCACATACATTGCTGTGTGGTTCCTAGCAAAGCCCTGTGAGGCGAGCTCATCCCAGACAATGGGATAGGGATGTGAGGAACACTTCAAGTGTTCAAATTCTTACCTTTTTAAGTGCACACTAATCTTTTCGCCAGGCCTTTAGCCCAAGATGTATTCTCATTTAGTAGTCACATTATCTCATGAGAAACAGATATTAGCCCAAAGTTAGAGAGGAAGAAAGTAAAAGCCAGAGAAGTTAAGGCATATTTCTTAACTCACAAAGTAATTGAAAAGGCAGAGCCACAGTGTCCACTGGGTCTTTGTGGCTCCAGAGCTGACAGCTTGTCTTGCTACACTGTGTACCTGGGGACAGGAAGCAAAAGTTCTTCAGGATCAAGACATATGGCAATAGAGGTGCTACTGAGATTAGTCAGTAGTAGAGAAAATGATCTTGTCCTGAAGTCCTGGCCAGAGCAAGAAGAAACCTCAGAGGGGCTTTTCCAACAGTATACCACAGAACTTCAGAGTTCTAGAGTGGACCACCCCAAACCCCAACAGCACTGGATATAAGATGCTTATTTGTTTTTATCTATTTTGTGTATTAAGTTTGTGTATAGGACTGATTTGAAGAAAGAGGTTGTTAATAAGAAAGCGTGAAAATTCACTGGCCTACTTAGGTTCTTCTGCTGGGAAATTAAACCCTAATGAAGAGAAGGGAAGTGCTTGTCTGTGTGGTCACAGCAAGCTTTGCCGGAGCCAGTTTGGGAACCCAGATCCCCTGACTTCTTCCAGGGCTTTTGCACCTCCCTGTCTCACTTAAGTGCTCATCTGCATGCTCACGTGTTTATTCTCACTTGACAGCTGCCCATGAGGATAGTATGGCAGGGCCCATTGTCACCCTCAGTTTACATATTTGGATGGTGGGCCTCAGACAGGTCAGTAAGTGAGGTACTAAGTCTTGAATCTAGGATCCATTCCCTCCATCGCCCATACTAGAAATTGAGCCCAAGGCTTACATAACCTTT
This sequence comes from Dolichotis patagonum, assembly GCA_004027295.1. Lineage (NCBI taxonomy): Eukaryota > Metazoa > Chordata > Mammalia > Rodentia > Caviidae > Dolichotis > Dolichotis patagonum. The sequence goes on along the minus strand of PVJX010011403.1, from coordinate 3,535 downwards.
TTATTTTTTATTTTGAGAAAGGGCTTACCATGTTGCCGGGTAACACTCAAACTTGTGGTCTTCAGCTTTCTGGAGTGCTGGGATTACAAGTGTGCCCTTATTCAGATTTTGCCTTGATTTAACTATATGTTTGTATATTACATACAGCTCCAGTGGGTTCTCAAACCTTAGATCTTCCTTCACAACCTCTGAGCAAATGTGGTTGAAGGTTATAGATAATAAATAGGTTATGCATGTGACCTTCAGTTCTTGATGAGGATCTTTTGGGACCTATCAGAGACTACCCTACACCACATTAAATTACCACTTCCCAAACATGAAGCCTTTAGTTTCTCCATAGTGCGCACCATTCTCAGGTGAGAGAAGCTGGGTAGTAATACAGTGAATTCATTCTCACTGAGTGCAGATTAGGAGTTAATTGTATGGAATTGCTATAATATTGTGGTTAAGAGGGCAGGTTCTATGGCCAGATTCCTCAGGTTCAAATCCTAGCTATCCATTTAGCAGCTGCCTCAACAAATCATGTAATTTCTCTGAGCCTTGGTGTCCTTGTAATTGTTAAAATAATTACAGAATGTACCTTAAGAGATTTGTCTAAGGATGGAATGTGTTAGTACATGTAAAGCACTTAGACTACTGTTTGGCACCTAGGAAACAGTGTTAGCTGTTACTATTTTTGCTATTTTTTGAGACAAGGTCTCAGGTTGGCGTTTGCCTTGAATTTACTATGTAACCCAAGCTGACCTCAAACTCTTGATGGTCATCTTGGCTCAGCCTCCCAAGTGCTAGATTACAGTTATGTTCCACCATGAGTGGCTGTCAGCTGTCATCCGGAGTGTAACAAAAATAACCAATAGTACAACTCCTGCCTTTGAGCAGTTTATTTGCTTTTTAAAAATGGACAGACATACCACAGAATATGTAGAATGCAACCCAGCAGCAATAATACCTGTGGTGGTATAATGTATAGTTAAGAGCTTAGGTTTTCTGTTTTCTTTTTGTTGTTTGTTTCAGTTTTTGAGAGGGGGTCCCCAGGCTAGCTTCAAACTCATGGAGATCCTCCTGTCTCAGCCTTTCAAGTGCTGGGATTACAGGCATGCACCACCACAACCAGAAAGAGCTTACATTTTTCAAGGCAGACAGACCTGAGGTTCAATCCAGACCCAGCATATGATGACAGTGTGATCTTAGGCTGTCCCTATCTGACCATCCTTTCCTGTCTGAGCTAAATGTTATAGTAGGGCTGGGGATTTAGCTCAGTGGCTTAAGTGCTTGCCTGGTAAGCACAAGGTCACGAGTTTGATCCCCAGTACCAAAAAAAAAAAAAAAAAGTTATAGTAAAGTCCTTTTAGGGCTGTGAAGGGGAGCAGGGAACTAACTTGCATAATCCAGAGCCGGACACAGGAAAGCACTCAGAAACAGGTGGTTGATTATTATTGGGACATCTTTCTCCAGCTGTGTCCCAATACTACCTTCATTTTCCTTACCAGGGAGAAGCTGCAAAAGTATGGGGTATGCATCCGGGTCCTGGGAGATCTACATTTATTGCCCTTGGACCTGCAGGAATTGATTGCACAAGCTGTGCGGGCCACCAAAAACTACAACAAGTAAGTTCCCAGATTCCCTCTATCAGTCTTTGACTCCTTACTGGTTTTAGGAAGCCATTCTGAACTTCCCTTGGTCTGCATTTTGTGTAAGGCAGTGAGGGAGTTGTTGGGGATGCTTGCACAATTCCTTGTTTTTTGCAGGGGAGACTAGAGCTCTCACTGCAATACTATGTTATATCTGTGTTTATTCAAATATAGGCACAGTTTCTTGTGAAGCATCGTGGTACACACCCGTAATCCCAGCACTGGGTAGGCAGAGGCTGGAGGATCACCATAAATTGGAGCTTAGCCAAGAATATATAGTGAGTTCAAGGCCAGCCTGAACTATATAGTGAGACCCTGACACAAAACCAAACCAAACAAACATACAGACACACTGTTTCCTCCTTACCCACCCCATCCCAAAGTTGCATACACACACACACATATTTTTTAACTTGACAAGGGTTTAAATGAAAATGCCATAGCCATCTTGTTTTGAAAACAGATCCCCTGAGAAATTATTTTTCTACACCACCCATTTAACCCATGGACAGGATGACCTTGGGAGATCACACAAATACAGAAAGGAATGGAATTCAGTAATCCAAGTTTGACTGTGTGGCGTTACAACATAGTATGTCCTCGACATTGCATGTGTTCTGTGTCAGGTCTTTGTGTGTGCTGGCTTCACAGTAGACTCACACCCTCTGTAAGCTGGTTGACAGTAGAGGGGGAGAGGTCAGGAGGACAGTAAAGGCTGCTTGGTACAGTATTTATCTTATTAATGGCCTATTTCTTCCCAGAAATCTTGGAAATAACAAAAAACTCATAATCTCATCTTCTGGAAGTATAAAAAGTTAACATTTGCCGGGGATTTAGCTCAGTGGCTTAAGCGCCTGCCTGGCAAGCGTGAGGTCATGAGTTCGATCCCCGGTACCAAAAAAAAAAAAAAAAAAAAAGTTAACATTTGGTATGTGTGTCCTTCCAGGAAGAGGCTTCTCTGTTATCAGAGACTCCAGTATCAGTCCCTGTGGCTGTTTGATGAACTATTCCGTTCTCCCCTCTGCAGGTGTTTCCTGAATGTTTGCTTTGCATACACGTCCCGTCATGAAATCACCAATGCTGTGAGAGAAATGGCCTGGGGAGTGGAACAAGGCTTGCTGGATCCCAGGTATCCTGTGTTGTTTCTTGTGGCGAATGATAGGAAGAGGAGGAATACAACAAACTGTAACACCCCCACCTTGTGCCAAATACAAAAATGATTTTTTTCAGGAGTGTATGGACAGGATGTTGTCGCTGGGAGATACTTTTAGATATATCATGTTACAGTTTCATAAAAGATTAAGGTATTTTTCAAAAAAATTTTAATCATTACCAACAAAATGGAATCCTAATTATTAGAGCTAGGAGGCAATTTATAAGTCATCTATCCATTTTGTCCATTTATTATTACTGGTATAATCTTTAGTAGTGATATTGGTAAACTAAAAATAGCAATAGTAAAATAATAATAGCAGAAAATAACCTAGGTGATGTGTTACATTCTGTTTTTTTGTTGTTGTTGTTTTATTTTTGTTGTTTTTTTGTGGGGGGGTACTAGGGATTGAACTCATGACCTCACACTTGCCAAGCAGGCACTTATATCACTGAGCTAAATCCCTGGCCCTACATTCTGTATTTTTTTTTATTAATTTATTATTGTCATATGTGAGAGATTGAAGTCTTTTGTCCATTTTGTAGATGAGAAAACTGAGAGAATTGAATAATTTACCTAAGGTTATTCACTAATTGTCAGAGTGGGGCTCATATTTAAAGATGTCTCATTTCAGAGTTCTTCTCTTTTATTTTTGTTATATGAGATCTTGGGACCCAGGGACGGACAGATGGTCTGTCTGTCTGTCTTTCTTTCTTTCTTTCTCTCTCTCTCTCTCTCTCTCTCTCTCTCT
>PVJX010011402.1:0-53718 GCA_004027295.1 Dolichotis patagonum | reverse complement strand
ATATAGAGCATCTCAATGGCCCCTATCTCCTGATCTACTCTGCCTGTGTTTCTCTCTGTTAATATTTCAAGGCCATCTATATTAGAGATTACAGCCAATCTTCTCTGCCTTATTTCTGCTATTCTGTTTTTCTGCCATTGGTTGTCTATTTTTCTGTTCCACTCCACTATCTGCCCCATTCACTGAGGCATCTCTGCCATTGTTCCTGAAATGCTCGTATTCTTGTTCTGTCTCTCTTAAATGTCCTTCAGTATTTTTTGTAGGGTTGGATTGGTGGTCACAAATTCTCCAAGTTCCTCTTTGTCATGGAAGCATCTTGTTTCTCCATTAATTTCTAGAGAGAGGTTTACAGGATACATCAATCTGGACTGGAGATTGTTCTCCTTCAGGGCTTGAATTACTTCACTCCAAGCTCTTCTTGACCTGATGGTCTGTGTGGAGAAGTCTGACGTGATTTTGATCACTTTATAGGTGATCTGTTTCTTTTCTCTGATGGCTTTTAATATTCTGTTCTTATATTGAATTTCTGGGATCTTGATTATTATGTGTCTAGGTGTAGCTCTGTTTTGGTTGCAGGTGGCTGGAGTTCTGTATGCTTCATACATCTGCATATCATTTCCTATTTCTATGCTTGGAAAATTTTCCTTAATGATTTCTGTGAATAGCCTTTGCAATTCTTTGGTTTTGACTCCTGCTTCTTCGTTCACATGCTTTATTCTTAAGTTATAGATCCTCTTGTCGTCCTCTAGCCTTCCAATTGTTACTGCCTGCTCCCTTGTTATTTTTAAGAGATCTTCCCTTTCATGATCACACATTGCAAGCCTGTGTTCAATTTTTGATAGTCTATCTTTGGTTTCTTTCAAGCAGTTTTGCCAGTTTTCTATGGAGTCTTTAGTTTCCTGATAATCTCTTTGAATCTGCTTCATGAATTCTAGGTTTTTCTTGTTTTCTTCATTAAACGTTTCTCTCCTTTTGTGTTCCTCCATTGTTCTTTGTCTTCTTGAGAGGTGCCCAGCCTTTCTTTTATTAATCTACTTATCTCTTTTTTAATCTGAATTAATATTTCAGTTTTGGTCCTGCTTACGAGGTCCTGAAGATATCTCTTTATGTCCGCTAACGCTGTGTTTGATGTTGCATGTTTGCTGCCCTCAATCTCTTTTGTATTTACCTCTCCTGGTTCAATGTTCTCAGGGTTGGGGGCTGGGGTTTTTTTCTTATTTCTCCCTTTTGTCATGTTTTTGGTTCCTTCCATACAAGTGTACAGTGTAATTCCCAGCCCCTTTGCTTGTTGGTTAAGGCTCCTCTGGAGCACGCAGGCCAGGGGCTTCTGCCCTCTGCCGGCCGCTATCAGAGTGAAGTTCAAGCAAGCACAGTGTGCACTGGCTCCTCTCCTCCGGGTCAGTCAACCTTTGCAGGCCTTCACTGTGTCAGTGTGCGGCTATGCTCAGGGAATTAGTTTGTAGCAACCCACTGGGTTCCAGCCAGGGGCGTGGCCCAATCCAAGCAGATTCCACCAATCCGCTCGGCAAGGGGAGCAACCAACTGAAGCCACTTCCTTATGGAGTTAAGGCTGTCCTGCCCAAAGCCAACACATCTTCCAGTCAGTTTCCCCTTTCCTGTGGGAGGGTCTTATTCCCATCACTCACTGCGTGTAGATGCCGGTCCCTGAGAACTGCTGGGCTCCTAGACATCTGACTTCAGCGCGGCTGTGGCGCAAATTCACAGTGCCTCTGGGTGGGTCGTGTGCAGGGCCGGGTCCAGGTGAGCTGCACGCAGGGATGTTCAATTCCATGCTCTGGCCGCTCAAGCCAGTCACATCGGCGCAGTTCGGTTGGTCACGTTGCTCTCGGGCAGGAATTCAGGCAGCTCAAGGAGGGCGCTGTGCTTGCTGATCTTAGCTTCACTAATGGTAGCCCCGGGACCTCATATTTGAGTGGTTTTTTTAACTTTAGTTTCTTTCTGGGTTGAAAGAGTCCATCTGTCTCTGTTTGGGTCTCTCCAGGGTGTTAAATTCTGGCATTTAAGTTGTCTCTCTCAGAGAGGATCTCTCTCCTGCTACCTACCGGTCCGCCATTTTTCGGCTGCCCTTTTTCTAATTGGAATTTTTTTCAGTGTGGTTTAGTTGTAGAATTATTTATATATTCTGAATGTTAACCTGTTATGAAATACATGATTTGCAAACATTTTCTCCCACTTTGTAGGTTGCCTTTTTAGTTCTCTTGATAATACCTTATGGTGCACAGAAGTTTTTATTCTGAGTAAATCCAATTTGTTTCTTTTGTTTTCTTACCCAATTCATCACTGCCAAATGCATCATCATGATGTTTTTCTGTATTTTCTTCTGAGCACTGTATCGTTTTAGCCCTTATATTTTAAGCATCTGGTCAAATTGAGATTTTTAAAAATAATGTTAGGTAAGGGTCCACTTCACTCATATGCATGGGGATATCCAATTTTCTCAGTTCTGCTTATTGAAAAGACTCTTTTTCCTGTTGAATAGTTCAGGACCATGTTGATATAATTTGGTTTTCTGTTTTCTCTATTCTGTTCCATTTGACTCTATGTCTGTGTTTAGGCTAGGGTCACACTACTGTGATAATTATAGCTTTGTAGTAAATTTTGTAATAGAGAAGTATTGCATCTAAAACTTTTGAAAGCTAGTGACTAAACTTATTAAATAAAAAATTGAAATGAATCACAGTACATCACAATATTGTGAAGTTGTAGCAATCTTTTAAAAACTTTCATTAACAGGCTCATGTTATTAAAACATCTCAAATAAACTGAAGCTCATATTCTTGTTGAGTTTTGGCACCCTAGATGTTTTTGTATAATTCATCAGCAGTCCTAAGGTATACCTAGGCATCTAAAGTACCTAGCAACATGTAGGAAAAAAGTAGCATATCTAAAGGCATGAAAACTAGGTTTTGTACAAAGTTCAACATTTAAACTGGGGTATAAAGGTTTGCTCAGGTGTAACACCAAGATGAAAATACTAATACCTGTGCTCAGTAACCTGTTTGGTTGTTCTAATAATAAAATGAAAATGTGTGTTCCAATGGAAAGCAATAGCTTACATTAAGAAATTTAACATGAGAAAGAACTATAACGATGGTTTGTGTCAGGAATGTCTCACTATTGTAAAACACATTTCAAATGTAATTACCCTGCCTGCCCCGGTCAGTGATACAAGTACATTTCAATTAAGGAGACTGTACATGACAGGCAATGAAGGCTGACAACATACTTATGAGCACTGGCTGTGTACCTTCACCAGGTAGATACTCACCCCTTCTGATCTGAGGGGCCTTGTGTATAAGATAAGAGAAAATCTACATGATTCACCAAGTTGTGAAGATCAAGTAACATTTTGTACGTAGTTGCTCCTGGTTCTTAGTAAATGAAAAGAAATCTTTCCATAGTAGTATTAGAATGGGCTGAACACTGGGGTTTTAAGTCAGAAGATAACTTTTCTATAAAAGGCTATAATTTACAGATCCAATGATTTAAACCACACGTACCCTGTCTCCAGGCCGCACCATAGGTTCTTGCTTTGTACCTAACTTATGCAGGATGTTGTAAGCAACCTTCATACTTCTTGTCCATAGTTTGCCTATCAATACAAAGTATAAAAAAACAATTACCATTAAGACATACATTTTCTGTTCTCCTCAAATACACACATTAAACTATCTCACGAGTATTCCCCAACTGAAAGTCTAACATATGGATCCATTTTGCTTCTATTACATTGGGTCTGCAAGTAACTAAAGGAAGAGACTGTCACAAAAAAGGGGAACAGATGGACAAGACTAGAAATTGGAAATAAAAGCAGAGAAGTAACAGAGGTTTTAAAAATGAAACTTCAGGACAGACAGAAAACAACAAATAAAAACCCAAGAAGAATAAAAAGACAAAATAGGCCATCTTCTGCTCTGTCTATAATTCAGGAAGGAGCCTACGGGCCATGTGGTCCCAAGGCTCTTAATCTAATTATTTAACCATACACGACCATAGGAATGGGCTGCCACAGGAATGGGATATGGTCTTCAGCATTCTCTCTAAAAGATAAAGTTTACGCAAAGCTCTTTTCATTTTAAGCCTTCAACTGATTTTATGCTCCTGGAATCAAGATGAGGCATAAGCATACAACTCTGACTCATCAAAATAATTGTGAATTATTTTGATTCACAATTGATATTGAAACCTCAGTGAGGTTTCAATATCAAGCAAAATCCCCTTGTTGTTATAAAAGTTGTGAGGAATCTTTGTTATAGAGAGGAAGCTCCATGAGGGGGACTGCAATAGTACCACTGTTTTATGTTGTACCCAATGACTTGTATCTTTCATTAATGGACCATTTATACAATTTTAATGAGCACAAAAATAGGTCTGAAAGGTTAATTAAAACACAAACACACATAAAAAACTAATCCCTAGGGTTTTCCAAGGTCTAAATTCCTCAACTTCAAATTTCCCTAACCCCAAAGTTTTGGAGCTGTGAAAGTGAAATCCATGGGTTTAGATAAAGATAATGGTAAAGCATTTGAATTATCTCTTAGTTTTTGAACTCTTGAAAGTAGGATTACTTTCAATCTTACAAAGTAGTACTAAAAACAAAATTTAAAAAAAAATTTTAAAGCAATTTTTCTAAAATTTAACAGCTTCTTAAAAAGCAAGCTCTGAAGGACTTGCATATTTTCAATTCTTGGCCTTGTCCTACTCGCACTCCCACCCTATCCCCATTCCTTAGTATTATCCAGCTGATGGTGAATAGTTTGGGATGGAATAAAAATGATTACAATCTAAAAGACATTCTTGAATGCAAAGGTCTTTTACAGTCTAGTTTCAGAGACTCAGATGCTAATAAGAGGTTTTCAGAAGTAGTCAGTGTTAGATGTTAATAAAGAATATATAATAAATATATAATAAAGAATGATTTTTATTTTAATACTTTCTTATTGTAATGCAAAAAGTAAATTGAATAACTTTTTTGATTTACAAAATATTTTTAATCTTAAAAATCTTGAATTTTTCCTATTTAATGTTGGAATTACAGCTATCCAAATTAGTGTTGTTACTGTTTACTGTTACTGATTGCACAGGATTAATCAAGTTGAATCTTAGCAAAGAGAATGTTGTTTGCTCTAATTCATAAGACAATTTCTGGTTTGTACTATGTACTGGATGTTTCTTGGTTTTATTAATGTCACAAGTAAACTTTGCCCAAAGTTGTAAGTATTTTACCATAATTCTTCAACATTCAATTACTAGGTATAAGACTTTATTCATGTCTCCTTCTCCCATCATTTTTAAATCTTCACCTCAATACCACAGGTCTCAAGAGTGACCCCTTCAAATTCATTTAATGTTCTGAGTTTTGTTTTTCCCTTATAAACAGCCATCAGTCCACTAGGAAGATCTCAGAGTTATCTTTACCCTACATGTTTTGTACCTTCAGATTCCTTTAATGTGAACAATGTTAGGGAAAAACATGTTAGTTGAAAAATAAGAATTTGTAGTCATTGAAAAAAACAAGGTGCTATAAATGATAAATTACATCCGTTAGTACCACTACGGTTTATCCAAGTTTCCACTTAATTCTCAACTGAAAATCTTAAAGTCAGCATCATAAATTTATACAACAGAACTGTAGTTTCTACAGTCATTAAAGAACGAAATAAATACAAACCTTTTTGTAAAATTCTTGAAATACACTTAATATTTTACACCTTGCATTTTTCAGACAAAAGACTAAGTTAAGTTGCTGATTAGAGAAGATATAATAGTTCTTTACTGATGAAGACATGAAAAGGATGAAGCACTATTTCCCTACACATGAATTTTAAGTTCATGGGGATTTGAACGAGGAACAGATGGGCTGAAGAGGGCCAAATGGGTAAAAAACAAGGAGGGACTTGAGTCATAAAACTGCAGTGGGCACTAGAGGAGAGATGTCATTAGGTACCTAAAATACTGAAAAAGCTGCAGAAAGCCCAATGCTTTTCTACTTCAGGCATCTACAGTCTTTGAAACACCTATAATAGAAGTCAAAGTATTAAAACAAGAAAAGAAACAAGGAAAGTTGAGAAGATAAGCATGAGCACTTGTTTGGTATAAAAACAAAAACTTAAGAGATACCAAATTTAAAACCAAGAAAGGATGGACAAAGACGCTTTGAAGTCTCTTACAGGGAAGGCATTTTAAAGGGAAGTTAATGGTATGGCATGGTTTATTTTTATTAAGATTATGAATTTTGTGAATACTCTTTACTAAGCTATTTTTAGTGGTAAGTAGAAGATGCAAGTATAAAATCTTGAAATTTATGACTTTCATTTTTCATCTGTTTTTTGTATTGAAGATCTTAAACTTCTCGGCCAGGAATTCTGTTTCCCTATGCCTTGGCAGAAAGCAAAATGTCGGGTTTGAGGTAAACTACAAGTGTTTAAATAGTATAGTTCCTCAATTACTCCAAATTACTATGTATTAGAACAATTCAAATTCAATGACCATTTTTTGTGATTCTTTTCAGCAATGTCCAATCACTGGTTCATCTTAACAGTTTCCTATAGTATTGTACTAGCAATACTTATTTTATGTACTGATAAGCTATAATCTTTTATCTGGAAATGCATTGTTTCTTATAGTCCTTTAATGAGTAAAAACTAAGACTGACTAGCAGCATATAATATGGAAGATTAGAATACAATAAAATAAAATTGATTTCTACATTTAGCCATCTATGATTGTAGGTATGATGTTGAATGAATTCAAACTTTTATATGTAATACTTGATTTGTGTCTTACATCTCAAATTTATCTTAACCTTGCAAGAAAGGAAAGCAAGCAAGCAACACCCAGCTGAACTACACTATTATTCAGTCTAGATTATAAGTACACTGAGAACTATGTCTTACTTATCTTTGCCTTCCCAAACATTAGTGTCATGTTAGTGAATTGTACCTGTTTGATCTGCCCTGATGAATGCTTGTTGGTTCTTAGGATGGATGTGTGTGCTAATAATATATGTACTCATGCATGCATACAGGTTGGCCCAGAATCTTCCCAGAGACAAAGAAAGACTAGCAGTGATCAGCTGTCAAGAAGTAGCAATTATAGTATAGGATTAACTCTATAGCTAAATTTGGTCAGATATGAAGGTCACACAGGAAAGTATTCTATCTTCTTTGAGTAAAATGTATTTCCAAGAATATAATTTAAAAAGGAATAAATTAAGGCTATTGTGGGCCACATAATCCATTCATTTAAAACTACCCAATGAAGTCATAACAATAAAAGGGCTGTGAAACATATGTTCTCAAATTCAACATGCTCCAACAAAAATCCTACTTTGCTCCCTGTAATGCATAGGACTACAGCCACTACCTTGCAGGGGCACCAACTCCCAAATGCCAAGATCTACTTACAAGTAGGTTGCATGAGTTAACAAAACATCTGGCTCTTAACCTTGATGGCTAACATAAAAATTGGTATCTTTTTCTACTTGAAATCAGAAAGGTAGCTGTGCTATAAAACAAAACTAGAAGTTCAAAAAAAGGTCATTTAACAACACAAATGTAGACAAATTTGGTCTTTTGGTTATTATGCTTGTTTTGTTTCTTTTTTTGCAATGCTGAAGCACACAGTGTGAGAATAACCTGAATCTGCTTTCTGTATGGCCTCTTATCTGCTGGACAAAAGGTATCTCATTAGTGCATGTAACTACTTACAAAAAAGTCTATGGACTGTATTAATTGTACTGAACAAAGAATTATAGAAAATTTGTTTCTCTGGCTTGCAGAAAAAGTACTATAAAGATGTTGTTGCTTTTGAGTGATGTATGTCAAAACAGTGCCGCTCATAGTTCTGAAAGACATAATCTTGAACCCCATAATCTCAAAACATCAAAATCTGTTAAGTCTAAAATTGCAAAAGATCACAACCCTGAAAGATAGAAATTTCAGTACTGCCCCACTGCACAGCGCACTACCCTCAGATGGACCTCCCATCAGCTAGGCCCACCTATGCCACTGGTGTACTTCCTGTGGCCTGTCGCATGGACTGCCACTGGCTCACTGCCCTTGGGGATGCCCCTCCCACCTGCTGGACCTAGTACTGCTATTGATCTTTGGCTCTCACCCCTTCTCCCAGAAGCATGGACTGCAGTGGATTAACTGTGCTGGCTTGATGGCAAACTCAGTAACCCCTCACCCAAACAGAAGACCTCAGCAGGCTCCAGTCAGTGTAGTGAGTTTGCCCCTAAAACAGAGGTCTTCAGTGGGTAAATAGGAGCAGTAGTGAAGCTCCCTCCAACTAAGACTTTGGTGAGCTTGGCAAGAGTGTGGGTGCTTCCCTTCTCCACACAGAGAACATCAAGCAGGTTGAGGAGTGTGCCAATAAGGGCTCCCCCAACTTGGAGAAAATTAAAAGGGCTTATGAGATACCCAGTGACAGAGTAGGGCCACAGCTGACACAAACACTATAGACAGGGAGATCTGGTGACCTAGAACAACCTGAAGACATAGTAACAGCAGGAACTAAGGGTTGACCTACATGAATACTCCCAGGTTAGTCAGCCCAGGAAGAATATAGGACTCACCCAACAGGCCCTGCAGGAGAAATACAGGTGACTAGCCCTCGTCTACATTGTGGTACTCAATAATTGGACAAATATCAACCACACAGTAGGACCCTAAGATAAACATTACCGACAGTTGAGACTTTTGGGATTGAAGGACCAAATATTAGCCCAAAAGGTGAAAATGAAATCTCAAACATCTAGTCCATCAGGAGCAAGTACAGGCAACATTGACAAAGAGGACTTTAAATGTCATACACCAAAAATCTCTGAAAAGATAGCAAATGAAACAAACAGATACATGAGGTTATAGAGGAAATCAAATTAGAAATAGTTTCCCATGTAAAGACAGAAATAACAACCTTAGTTGCTTAGCATAGCCAGAGAAGAAACAGATAAACAACAAAGCAGTATGAAATGATAATGCAGCAGCTTCAAGATGACACCAAGAGAAACAATATAAGACTAATAGGCATCAATGAAGATGCAGAAGTCAACGCAAATGACAAACTATTCACAGAAGTAATAGCAGAAAATTTCCCAAACATGGTGAAAAAAATCTGATATACAGATAACTGAGGCATATAGAATGCCAAACAGTCACAACTAACATAAATCTACACCGAGACATATAATAATTAGGATCCAAGACATACAACATAAAAACAGAATACTAAAAGCTGTTAGAGAAAAGACACAACTCATCTATCAAGGAAAGCCTATCAGAATCATGACAGATTTTTCAGAACAAACCTTCAAGTTAAGATGAGCTTGGAGTGAAGCATTTCAAATCCTGAAAGAAAACAACTTTCAACCCAGACTGATGTACCCAGGAAAACTGTCTTTCAAATTCAATGGAGAAACAAGATATTTCCAGGACAAAGAACAACTGAAGAAATTCATCTCGACCAAAGCAACCCTAGAAAGAGTATTGACAGACATACTAGATACAGATAAAAATGACCTCAATCTCCAGAACAACAACAGAAAGAAAAAACCAGGCAGGGCAAGAAATTAAACAAGAAGTAAAAGCAGAAAACAAACAACAGGAACATAATATGACAAAGTTGAGCCAATACATATCAATTATATCCATAAATGTAAATGGCCTTAATTCACCTATTAAAAGAAATAGATTGACAGAATGGATCAAGAAACAGGATCCCACAATATGCTATATATAAGAAACACATCTGACTCTAAAAGAAACTCATAGATTAAAAGTCAAAGGATGGAAAACAGTATTCCATGCAACAGGGATAATTATTTTGTTTGCAGACAATGTGAACTTCAAACCTAAAATGATTAAAAGAGATAAAGAAGTTCAAAACATACTTATTAGTGGAAAACTTCAAGAAGAAGAACTAACAATTATAAATATATATGCACCAAATACAGGAGCACCAAACTGTATAAGACAAATACTAATGGACATGAAAACCCAAATACACAAGAACACAATTGTAATAGGGGACCTTAATACTTCATTGTCACAAAGAGATAGATGAACTAGACAAAAAGTCAGCAAAGAAATAATAGAACAACCAGTGCATTACAGGTGAAATTAAAGAAGAAATAAATCAATACCTACAATTCAATGAAAATGCAGATACAACATACCGTAACCTGTGGGACACAATGAAAGTGGTTCTAATAGGGAAATATATAGCAATAAATTGTCATATCAAGAAAAAGAATGAGCACAAATAAACAATCTAATGCTATATCTCAAGCTTCTAGAAAAGAAAGAGCAAGTCAAACCCAAAGCTCATAGAAGACAGGAAATTGTAAAGATCAGAGCCGAAATGAATGCAATTGAAACTAAAAAAAAAAAAAAAGAATTAATGAATCAAATGTATGAACTACCAAAGCTCAATCAAGAAGATATAACAATTCTGAATAACCCAGTATCAGCTACTGAAATTGAAAATGTGATTAAAAACTTACCAACAAAGAAAAGCTCCGGGTCCTGATGGATTCACGACTGAATTCTACAAGAAATTTAGAGAAGATTTGATGCCAACACTTCTTAAACTCTTTAATGAAATTGAAAGAGAAGCAATCCTCCCTAACTCGTTCCTGGAGACAAGTATCACTCTGATACCAAAATCAGAGAAAGACCCAACCAAAAAGGAGAACTATAGGCCAATCTCACTCATGAACATTGATATACAAAGATTCTGAATAAAATGCTGGCAAATAGAATGCAGCAAATCATCAAGAAGATTATACATCACAACCAAGTTGGATTTATTCCAGGAATGCAGGGATGGTTTAACATATACCTAATCAATAAATGTAATACACCACATCAACAGAGCCAAAAACAAAAATTACATGGTCATCTTAATAGATGCAGAAAAGATATTGATAAAGTCCAACACTTGTTCATGATAAAAACCCTACCGAAACTTGGAATAGATGATATCTACCTCAATCTGATAAAGGCCACCTATGACAAACCAACAGCCAACATTATACTAAATGGTCAAAAACTGAAAGCCTTCACTCTAAAATCAGGAACAAGACAAAGATGTCTACTATCACCATTCCTATTCAATATAGTTCTGGAAATACTAGCCAGAGCAATCGGACAAGAGAGAGAAATAAAATAGGAAATAAAGATAGGAAAGGAAGAAGTTAAATTATCATTATTTACAGATGACATGATACTTTATACAGAAGACCCAAAAAAACTCCATTAAAAGACTACTAGAGGTAATAAATTCAGTAGCATAGCTGGATACAAAGTCAATGCTCAAAATTAATAGCACTCCTGTACACAAACAAAAAACTGAGAGAGAAATTATGGAAATATGACCTTTCACAATAGCATCTAAAAAAATGAAATACTTAGGAATCAACTGAACCAAGAATGTAAAATATCTAAATGCTGAAAATTATACTACCCTAAAAAAGGAGATTGAAGAGGATATTAGAAAATGGAAGAATATTCCTTGCTGTTGGTTAGGAAGAGCCAACACTGTGAAAATGGCCATACACCCAAAAACTGTTACATAGATTTAATGCACTCCCAATAAAAATACCACTGGCATACCTTACAGATCTAGAGAAAACACTCCTAAAATTCATTTGGAAACAGAAGAAACCTAGAATAGCAAAGGCCATTCTGAGCAATAAAGACAAGGCAAGAGGCATCTCAATTCCTGACTTGAAACTGTACTACAAAGCCACAGTGATAAAATCAGCATGGTACTGGCAAAGAAATAGACCTGAGGACCAATGGAACAGATTAGAAGATGCAAGTATAAGTACAAAGACACTCAGCCACCTTATATTTGAAAAAGGGGCTAAACATGTTCACTGGAAAAAGGATAGCCTCTTTAATAAATAGTGTTGGAAAAACTGGCTTTCCACATGGCAAAGACTGAAATTAGGTCCATGCCTATCACCATGCACTAAAGTCAAAATGGATCAAAGATCTAAATATAAAAACAGAAACACTAAATCTACTGGAAAAGACAAGGTAGGTAGAAATCTTATAGACATAGGGGTAGGCGGAGAATTTCAGGAACAAAACGCAAACTGCATGGGAAATACTTCAAAGGATCAACAACTGGGGCCTCATCTTATTAAAAAGTTTTTGCACTTCAAAAGAAATTACCAACAAAATGAAAAGAAAACCCACAGAATGGGAAAGAATTTTAGCCAACTATCCCTCAGACAAAGGGCTTACTTACATACAGAATGTATAAAGAACTGAAAAACATCAAGCCCCCAAATTCAAAGACCCTCTCCAAAAATGGGCAACACATTTCTCAGATGAAGATATACAAATGGCAAATAAATACATGAAGAAATGTTCACCATCACTAGTCACTGGAGAAATGCAAATTAAAACAGCATTAAGATTTCATCTCACTCCAGAAAGAAGGGCTGCCCTCAAGCAATCAACTGATAACAAATGTTTTCGAGGCTGTGGAGAAAAAGGAACACTGCTCCACTGTTGGTGGGAGTGTAGACTGGTGCAGCCACTATGGAAATCAGTATGGAGATTCCTCAAACAACTAGGATTAGAAGTTCCATTTAATCCAGCTATTCCCCTCCTGGGTATTTTCTCAGAAAAACTGAAAAGATCATATCACAGTGATATATGTGCACCCATGTTTATAGCTGCACAATTTGTCATAGCTAAATCTTGGAAACCACCAAAATGCCCACAAAATGCAAAACGCATGAAAAATACGTGATATTTTATACAATGGAATATTACTCAGCTATAAAAAGGACGATCTTGAGGCATAAATGGAGGCAACTTGAGACTATCCTCATAAATGAAATAAATAAGACTCCCATTTGTAAATACCACACTGCCTCTCTAGTGTAAAAAATAATAAAAACTGAAAGAGTAATAATACCCAAAATGTATAATAGATACTGTAAAAATGAAACGCAAGGAAAATGCTCTAAATGATATGTATGATTAAGTGTGTAAGACACATAACCATGTTACTAAGTTTTTGTTGGATCATTGAACAGAATGGTTTGCACTGTCAATGTTTGAGTGTCTATCTACTTTTTATGCTTTGATTTTGTAACTTGAACAACTATTTCTAAGAGGACAATACATAATTTATCAACTAGTGATTTCTTAGTGTTAATATTTTTTTTGAAATTCTATATTATTTGTAGCCTTTTTCTGTTTTGTTTCATTTTTTCTTTTTTCTTTAAATTAAAAAAGAAAAGAAAAGAAAAGAAATTCCAGTACTGAAATCCTTGAAACTACAATGGCTATTGCAGGGGGGGGGGGATTGTTTTTTAACAAAAAGAGCTATGAAAAAAAAAGAACTATGCAAGAGGGACAAAAACACAAATTCTGCGGAACAGATCTGTATGTTTTTGATTATATAAACAACAATCACATTGTGTCAGGCACAAGGAATATCCAGAACTGTGTCATGCATTATCTTGAGGGTGTCAGTTTCTAGAGATCAATAGGCAAGTGGACTAAGTGAGAGCAATTGTCCTCAACCTAGGTGGTACCATCCAATCAGCAGGGAACCTGAGAGGACAAAGGCAGAAGGAAATTTCCTATGACAGCTGGGACAGAAGTTCCCTCTGCTACCTTGGACATGAGAACTCCAGCCTCATCAGTCTTTGAACACATAGCAGTGACCCTCTGGCATCTTCAGGGTTTTATAGTTTTCCTACTACTTAAAACTGTCAGCATTTTATATATATATATATATATATATATATATATATATATAGAGAGAGAGAGAGAGAGAGAGAGAGAGAGAGAGAGAGAGAGAGAGAATTTCCAATAATGGAGTTATAAATTGTGTAAAGACTTTGAGACAGTTCTAACTAATTTCCCTTCTTCTCCAGATTTGACTATGGAAGTATATTATTGCAATACTGATTTTGTAGTAAGTAAAAATGTTGAAATTTCCTTAAATGAAGAAATGTCCTCTTTGTATACCTGTAATGGTAAGAGATAAAATTTCACAAGATCTCAGTTCTTTCGGTGATGGCAAACAGTCATGACACATCATGGTTTTCTATTTATCTAGTCACAAGGCTGGAGTTGTTCATCATAATATTTTAGATAATTCCACTTATAAAGCTGGGTGCAAAGAATTACCAGTCATAATGAGTGCATTTATATATTCTCCTTTCTGACCTATTTTTTATGAATATGGCTCAGATACGGTAATTAGAACTGTTAAACAGGTGTGAATCTCATGAGTACACCCGAGTGTTTATGCTTGCAATAAATATTTACTACCTATTGAGTAAAATAGCCTATGAAATATAGAAAAAAGTATTATAAATGTTTCATTTTTTGTTTCTCAAATTCCCCTTTAAAATGTAAATAAGTGTCTTTTAAAGAATTTCAAAAACTTTTCCTGAGCTAGGTGTGGTGGCGCACACCTGTAATCTCAGCACTCAGAGGATAAGGCAGGAGAACTGCTGCAAGTTTAAGGCCAACCTGTGCTAACTAGTGAGTCCCAGGTCAGCCTAAACTACATAGCAAGTTTAAGGCCAACCTGTGCTAACTAGTGAGTCCCAGGTCAGCCTAAACTACATAGCAAGACCTGTCCAAAAAATAAAAGACAAACAAACAAACCAACAAACAAAAAAAAATCCCAAAACAAAACAAAAATCCTCAAGCCCAAAAAACTTTTTCCAGAATTAAATTTTTGGGGATTTTGATCTTTTAAGGTCTTAGTCTCTATAGATTTTGTTCTTTTGATTTCAAGATTTGGGATAACAGCATTTGAGATTATGTCTTTCAGAATTATGAATATATATATTCCGCCAATCCAAGTTGAAAGTATTCAACGAAGTCATCTACACACTCCAGATGTAAAATCTAACATCCTAGAATTATGATTACTGCTTTAATCATCACATTCTGCTTTTACATTTTAAAAATTAATTTTTCATACTGACGCCAAAGTAATTTTCTTAAAATACCCCTTTAGATGCCATCTATTTGTGTACCAGAAACATATATAGCAAGACAAATATAAATTAGCAATCCCCAAAGAAATTTACCCTCTGAACGTTCAATAGAGGTAACGTGCGAGAACAAACAAAACGAGAGATGAATAAACCTTATAGAATTACCGTAGGTAAGGATATACAGGGGTTTTCCATTTGTATCCATGGTGGTCAGGCAGGGGGCCTTTGGGGAGATGGTCCCCCAGCGCTGAAGTGCAGCTTCTAAGGAGGGGGGCCAATTCGTGACCACCCCTAGCTGCTCCCCACGCATGGCCAGCATTTGGGCTCCCTCTGGCTTTGGTTGGTTTGGGTCCGGTTGTTGAACTAAATATATTTGAATACAAAAGGTTTTGAAAAAAATACAAGTACATTAGTATGATTACTTTTATAAAGAAGCTATGAGATTCATACTTCAGGGAATAAATTTATTAACTGACAGGAAACACATCCTGTCTAAAATAGTCACACACTAGCCTCAGGGAAGTAATAGAAATAATTCTTAAAATTTCCAATGCAATATGGGATGGAGGGTTTAGCTGGACAAAGTACATGTGCAAATTGACAAGAGGCAAAAGTATGACTAGAGTATAGCATTTAAATACCTGTTTAAACTTTTAGCTATCAACATACAATAATTTGGATTTTAAAGAGCTCAAATCTTGTTAAGTTATGCTTTGTTCTTAATTACTGAGATGTTAATACAAATTTGCTATAACCACACTGAATAACAAGAGCATGAACAAGTCTTTTCCAGAATAAAACTAATATAAATGCATTATAATAAAATATAATCTTCTGTGTTTTTTGTTTAAATAGATGAGAAAATGATATTACAGTATTTTCCCAATTTTTAGAAAAAGCTTCTCTCTCATACTTTGTGATATATTTCTGTCTGCTGGCTAGAAAAACCAGTTACCTCTTACAATTTAATAAACAAGAAAACAAAGACTTTGACTCTGGGTTTTAAAAATAAATAAATAAAAAGCAGGTCTTCTATGCTGTTTCACTTTAATATGCTCACAAGCATTCCAAGACCTGGAACCAGTGCCTGTGTCTCAGAGGAGCAGACAGCAGGGTATCGAGTTCCCGCCATATTTTTTCTGTGGCCCTCTTTGCAAACTTGTTCAGAGACAGCTGTGTTGTTGTGTGCTAAGGTTTTGTATAATTTAATTTTGCATTTCTATAATCTTATAGCATCATTAAAAGAAGGCCAGGCTCAAAGAACAAACTCACATTCCAAACAATCAGTTCTGGAGCTCTATCCATCTATATGGGGCTGGGTAAACCTTACAGCTACCCGTTCTGGAACAAAACCTACAGTTTCTTTTCTAGATTTCTATCAACCAATGAAGCAATCAAGGTTATTGCTCTTAAAATAATAAAATGGCAGGACGCAGATATAAACTAGTGGCACAATCACCTAACTAGTAAGTACAAGGTAGTCAGTTTGATTCCCAGTACCACACACAAAAATATAAAATAAGTAAAATAAAATAAAAAATAAACAAAATAGTCTTGTAAGAAAAAAACTATTTTTGTTTAATGGGACCATAGGGACAACTAAAAGAAACACCAGTAAGAAAGTATTGTTTTACCTTCTAATAATTCTTCAAAGTCATCAACAAAGAATTCTCGTAATGGAGGTCGTTTAGGTCGTTTAAGAGTATTGACAAGCTGCTGAATTTTCGCTGATACCCGGCTACTTACTGGTACTCCTGAAAGAAAGAAACCACAGAGTAGATGAACTGACTATCACAGCTGAAACAAGCAAATTTTGAAATAGGACAGAACTTAAGGAAAGTTTTCTAAGAACAAAATAATTTGAACAGGTGGTCTCAATAAGATATTAAATATTTTGTAGTTTCAAATTACATAAAAAATATATCCTCCAGAATTCTCACTCTCTAAACATACTACTTTCCCAATAAGTATCCCAATTAATTTGGTTCAGATGAATCACAGATCATTTCACAGAAAGGCTTAGTTTAGGATGGACAAATCTAGGATAGGCCACCACAGAGCTTCTGATTGAATAGGTTTTGGGTGTGAACCAGAACTTTTATCAGCAAGTACACCCACTGATTGTGATGTGGGGGCATCTCACATTGAGAAACACTGAACCACGCAATATACACCAATATACACAGCCCATCAAATTAATATATACACACTTTAGGCAAAGAAAAATAGTACAATGTCTTCAACAGATGGTGTTACCCTCATATGGGGGACCCTAGAGGATATCATATATTGTAGAAAGACCACTACACTGCCAGCCCTTAGAGACTGCCAGCCCTTAGAGAACAAATTAAAAATGTATGTGCAGCAAACTCAATGACCAAGGTGAACCAAGCAGCAGTTTGCCCTACTAGTAAATGTCTGGAAGCTAATGGCCACCACTTTGAGCACCACTTGTAAGAGTAGAGGCCAAAGGCAATGTATACATCTTGTAATGTCTCAATAAATTTAGTATTAAAATATTTATAAAGTTTTCTTCCTGAAGTGTGTATATTTTTTTTTTGGATGAACTATATATAATTCAGAATTTGCCTGGGGAACAAAGGCAAAAGTGATGGGTTTCAATGATGATAAAGTTATTAAATTGATAATAAGAACAACAATGACCTATCTAGTAAATAATGAGTTTTTTAGAGAATGCAAACTGAAAAGCATTCAAGGAAAACCAATCACATTGGAAAGGGGAGTGATTTCATATGTATTAACTCAATAGCTCACAACAGTGACTGGGCCTTTGGGCTGAAGAAGGCATGCTATCTGTGAGAGACTGGGACCAGGTCTCCCACTCAATTGCGAATCATGAAGGTACCACAACAACATGAACTTAGTGAGATGTATAGCACCTCAAGAATACTTTATCCACCTTTCAAAAACAGAAAAACATTTAATTGTATTGCTGAATTCTGTTCTAATTCTGGGAAAGACTGAGATTTAGCAATGAAGAATACAAAAGAAAGTTCATGTTCAATCTTGCTACTTTGCATTGGATAACGGAATAACCACTGTAATCACAACACCTCAAAGTTAAAAATGTGAAGAATAGAGAGGAAGATTTCCACTATGTATTTGCTCAAATTATTGATAATTTTTGCCTACATTGGAAAAAGGAGAAGCTTTTTGTAAATTGAAAGTACCATCTACTCATACCTATCGATAGTTTTTACATTTAACTCCATCTTATTCTTCTAGGCAACCAATCAAGTTAACACTTGTACTCTAATTATTCTGACATTAGCCATTCATTAGCAAAACCAGAAAATCTTAATTTTTCTTTGCATGACTGAATTTCTGAAAAATTCACATTTTTCCTATAAGAAGTAACTCTTGATCAAACTAGAGAAAACCTGCATCTTTGTGCCTACATGCTAATAAAGAAAATTCTACAGGAGATTCATAGATTCTGATAAATTAGGTTCTGGAAATTAGTGATGAATCTAGAAAAAGCACATCCAATCACAGGCAAAGAAAAGCACATCAGCAGAAAGAACTGCCATGAGACATACCATCCCCCGTTTCCATGAGCTCCGCATTGCCATACTTTGGTGCTGTCCGGGATGTTGTCGAGCCCTGTGGCCTTTCTACTTGTATTGAGTGCTCTGAGGTGTATGTGGTTACATCAGGAGGTGCAGAATGGTTTTCTGCAAAGAAGCACATTAGAAGGTTTTCTGGTGGTTTTGATGATTATTCTGGAGGCTAAACAAGGGCCACAAAAATGACACTGGCTAGGAAGAGACCTGACAAACACACATTCTGTCTTTGATGAAATAAAGTCAAGTAGAACTTCAGATATGCTTTTGCAGCACAAGTTACATTAGCAAACCACTGTAACATTTTAACTAAAATAATGTTCTGAAACAGCTGATGGATAAGATAAAAAGAGCTATATGTCTGTTTGTGGAAGAAGGTAGTTTTGTCTTTGAGAACAGAGGCAGAAAGAGTTCAAGTTTTAAAAACCTGTGAGCTGAGATTCTTTACATGCCAGCTGTACAAATTTCTAGAGGTCTTGAGAAATATCTTAACCTCCCTGTGCCTTGATTTACTTGCACATCAAATGAGAACAATAATAGCTACAATGCTTACGGGCAAATGAGTGGACTAAACACTGTATTAAATGAGTCGACACATTAAAAGACCCTAAGATATCCTGTGATAAAGGGTGAGACATCAAAACTAGGAATTATTATAGTAGCATGAATAATATGAAGCCATCAATCAACATGTCCACAATCTAATGTGTTTTAGTGCTGCATTATGCCCAATGAAATGTACAGTAGTTTTTCTCTTATAACATTCATTGATATCAAAGTTAAGCACTTAAATGGTTAAATGGCAAAAAGTATATTTCTTATATTTAGTAAATAAACTATTAAGGAAAGCAGGCCTAATAGAGACTATTGATGCATTTCATACATCTTGATTCCCAATAATAGGTATGTCATTAATTTTTTTTTTATCGGTACCAGGGATCGAACTCACAACTATGCACTTGCAAGGCAGGCGCTTATGCTGATGAGCTAAATCCCCAGTCCAATGTCACTAATTTTGATTTACCAATTACTGAAAAGAAACTTCTGATTCAGGAGTACCTCCTTCTATCATTCAGTGTGTCAGAAGCGTATGATTTTGTGCTGTTTAACATGGCATTCTGATTGAAAAGCCTTTCTTGTCTGCCCATTTCAGTGCCACACTTAGCAGTCACTTTACATAGTCCAATTAACAAAAAAGTGAGAAATGTAATAGAGGAAAAAGAAAAAAAATAGGCTATGAAAAGGACACTGGTTTAGTCAGAACTGAAGGAAAAAGGTCAAGATTGTCTCCTTCAAACTCAATGAACAATATGTACATCAAGGCAGAAACTTTTGGGGGCTCTATGCATGTGTAAATGATTGCAATATCTGAGTATTGTTCTAGGGCTCACTGATAAATGCTATCAAGTAGGCAAATTTACAAATACAGAATAGCTGAAAGAGGATCAACAGTCTAGAGAAATGAGTTTGCATACATGATACAATTCTTTATGAGAAGGACTCACAGATGGGAAGGGGTAGCTACTATTCCTTCAGATGTAGCAACCCAGAGTGACTAACCTATTCTAATCTTAGTAACACACTTCTGGGTTACATGGTCCCAGATATGTGGATCTAGAAAGTGTGAAGGAGCATGCACAGGGCTGAGCCACCTGGGACCATTCCTTAACCAAATCCCCATCCTTTTGGTTCCTGTTCTGGAAAGTGAAGGTAAATACCTACTTTATACCCACCTATGCAGGAGCAGTTCAGCAAATAAAGAGATACAAAAGCAGCCACGCTTTGCCATCACCAGTTACCCACACACGTGTTGTAGAAGAGGAGACTATATGCCAGGGTGCAATGAGTCTGGACCCTGGAATGTTTCTGTACAGCGTTTACACTGTTCAGTACATCTCTTTTTCAAGTGCTTCCACACTGTTATAAACTGAATTTTACTCCCCCAAATTCAGAGGGTAAAGTCCCCAAACCTGGGACTTGCGTATTTGGAGGCAGAGACTTTTTAAAGTAACTAAGGTAAAAAAGAAGCTGTTAGGCTGAACTATGACCCGTTAAAGCTTATTTCCTTCTAAGAAGGGATCAAGCCACAGTCACACAAGAACAGGCTATGTGAAGACACGAAGACAGCCACCTCCAACCCATGGAGAAAGTTCTCAGAGCAACCAACTCTGCCAACCCCTAGCTTCAGAATTCCAGCCTCCAGAACTGTGAGAACACTGCTGTCTGCTGAAGCCTCGCAGTCTGCAGTACTGTTGTGACAGGCTGAGCAGACTAATGTACAGCCTTAAAGGTAACTTCTGAGATCCAGCCAAAGCGCCTGTGTCAGCTCCTGTGAGAGAAGCTAGATGGTTCCCATCAGAGACTCAGGAGTACAGAGCACGGAGCTCTACCAGGTCTCTGTGGCAAGTGGGAGAGGGAAGGAAGAGCGTCACTTGAAAGTTGCTTCTAACATTTCATACTCTATATTTATCTTCCTTATCACACCCTATCTGTATTTTTGCCAAACTGCCTTCAGTTCATGTTTCCAACTGAACTAATTCGCTAGAACGCCACTTCTACACAGCCAAGTATTACACACTCTGAGACCTCACATTTCAAATGAAAACACAATAGATGTTAATGTATGAGGCACAAAATTTGCAATTAGCCACTTAAAATATAAGTTCCTTGTATTTTGACTCAATTCAAGCTAAGCTGTGTTTAAACACACTTCTCCATTAGGGATGTCCAGTTGGGTTTTGTGGTGGGCAGCTTTTCCACTTCAAAGCTAGGGAAAATTATGATTCCAATACATCTGGTGATTTAAAAAAAAACTAGGAACAGTGGCAGCTGGATGGCTTCAAAGTGTTTTCCAAATTAATTTATATGTCACCTTGCTTCCCTCTCCTTTTCACACTCCTGGCATATGCCAGCACTGCAGGATGATAAACCCAGCAGCTGGCTTCTGCTAGCAGAGCGGAGAAATCTGCCACTGTAGTGATACACAATGCATACTGTGGGAGAGATCACAAATCTGAGTACTGCTCAGTGCTCTTCAGATCAATGTCACAGGGCTTTTAAAAGCAACAGAAAAATGGTGGCCATCCTGGTGGCTTCAGCAGAGGTTACCTCCTCTGTGAATCTGGCCCCTAGTTTTCTGTAAACCCTTTAGCTCTGCTTCCCCCAACAGTCTGAGAGCTTCTCTACAGGAAGGCTCTCTCTGTCTCAGCTACCCTAGCACCACTACAACTCTCAGCAGCTGACCTGGACACCTTCAGAATATGGAAGAGCATGACACAAGGTTAGTTGGCAATGGCATTAATCACTTTTATGACAGTACCTACAAGTTATTCCAACTCCATCCCTACCAGGCGCTCTCACCTCTTACCCTGACATGCCTACCACTTAGGGGATTTCAGTCTATAGCTCAAGCCAACATCATCTGCCCCTTCTCAGCTGTTTCTTCCCTGCCATAACCAACTGCCAGGCACTGGCTGGTCTTCCCTGTGAAATACCCTGATAATCCCCTACTGCCATGACTCGATCCTTTCCTCATCAGCTTCACCTGAAAGTCTCTGCTCATTCCAACTTTCAGCTGGGTAGTGACAGCATGCCCTCCTCAGATGCTGAAGCTCCAACCTAGTCAGCATACATCCTCTGTACTCCACAAAATATCAGAAGAATACTTGAAAGTGTGACCACATAAATGAGTAAGTTAATGGATACTAGAGAAGAGAGAGAAAATGGTTTGGCTCTAACATCAGCTAAATAACAGCATTTTTAATTCTAACTGGAATTCCCAAATGGTCAGTGGTAACAGACCCTTATTATAAGTCATAATTATTTTTCAGTCCCTAAATAAATGCTAAAGGAAGAGAAAAACAGTAGAAAATCTGGCTTTAATTTGTAAAAAAACAACGTGCTTACAGTCTGCTAATTGACAACAGATAATGAATAATGTTCTTAAAGAAACTTAGTATTTTGTATGTTAAGAACACCCAATCCCTGGTTTTGTAGGTTAACTCAATCACCACCATGCACAGAAAGCTAAGAAGAAATATGTGCATACCTTTAAAGGAGGTGCCAGTGAGGTAGTCCATGAGACCCCTGTGCCTGCCAGGTACGCCAGATTCCTGGCAGGGTAAAGACTGTGCCTCCACACAGTGATATTAAACAAGGTACCTTGGTGAGATGCAGAGCTAAGCAGAGCAGCAAGGCAGAGTTTGCCTACTTCTTAATTCAGATTGCTTGGGTGTCCTGACCATGCCACCCCATTGGTTCACCTCTTGGAACGCAGGAGACCACAAAGCTGCAGACTCAGACCCAAGCCATTCATCAGAGGTATGTGAGCATAAGCTGGGCAAACCTCCTTTCTATCATGCATAAATCCTCCCCTTAACACACATCTGCACCAGATGGATCTACGCAAAAGATACATGGTTGAAGAGGTCCAGAATGGTACAGAAAGGAAGGGGCCATTACTTGTGATGTCAGAGCATCCAACTCTGTCAAGTTTCCTTCTGCTGTTTCATTTACAATTTATAGAAGACAAAAGTTTCCTCTCTTTAGTCTTACCACAGCTGAGTCTCCTTCGGCTGGCTCTAATGGAAATGATCTAATTGTTGCATAAACCAATTCAAAACAATGATATATCTGTTAGTTCTAAGCAAGTGTGTTACTTTTTCACTAATCATCTGGGGACATAAATACTGTTGTTTAACTTTGTCTTCTATTATAGAGTCATCTCCTCCCACCCCCCCACTGTGTGTGTATGTGTGTGTGTGTGTGTGTGTGTGTGTGTGTGTGTCTCACACTGCTAACAGTGATTCATAGTTGCTTTTCAAACTTATAAATTGCCTCTACACTAAAACCAAGAGATGGGTAGAAAAGATTGTCATGGTTCCATACTCCAAAATTCTTCTTAAAGAGTTCTGAGAGAGCCAGAGTTGACTCACACACTATATCAGTTTTTCAGACACTGAATTGTTCTTTCCCTTACATTTTACTCCATGAAAATCCCATAAAGATGTGACAAATCTAAGGAAGTGTATTCTAATACTGGAACCAAACCCTTCAGCTTTTAACAACAGCTCTTGATGTTTATATCTACAAATTTAAATTCATAATGAAAGGTTCCCATGAAGCATATGCAGCCCAAGGGCCTTTCGAGATTGGGACAGGACATGTTGAGATCTTAATTTTTTATGCAAAATTTGATTGTACTTTTGCCTGAAAAAAAAAAACCCCAACTTTCTCTGTTTTGTAATAGGCTGGGCCAAGCAGGTAAGTACTAAATAAAAGGTGTGGGGGCTCCTTGATCCTCTTGCTCATTTGGTTGCCCTTTGGTGAAATTCTCCACTTTTTGAGTCTCAATGTGCTCACCTACAAAATAAGAATACCATTTATTCTTCATTGTGGCTTGGGAAATGAAATGGCACAGGCTCTTGACATCCTAACCACCAGGTAATTAATGCTAAGACTATTTTTGGAGCAGGCCTGGAGGAGGGCTTCCCTCTGCCTTTCTGTGAAACTGGAGCATGAAGGTGCAAATGACTGCATTACTACTGTCTGACTTAAATGAGTTTAAACATTGGGAAGAAAAGATGTAAATGAATAGATGTGATTGTACTGTTACATTAAGATGTAAGTAAGGAGATCTATGAGGGATGGTTGCAAAAGAGAGTGACAATCTCCCTTAGAGGGGCATGGAGTGGGTGAAGGGTTAATATAGTTAGAGCAGCTCAGCAAACATTATTTGGATTTTTTTGAAGCTAAAGTCAATAGAATCAGTTTTAAAAGGTAGAAATCACAACCAGAACTGCATTTTTACAATACTGATGGGGAACCTAAGTACAGAACAGCTTGAAAGGAAAAGAAATGTGGGGCCGGAGTGGCCATGAGAGTCCTGGTGACACACAAAAAGGCCTGGCACTGGCCGGGGAGCATGGAGTGAGGTGCAGCAGGAAAACTGCTAGAATCATGTGAGCTGCCAAGTCTTGAGGCTGAGGGAACAAGGAACTTAGCCAGGGAATATGGAGCCTCAATCCCAGAAGAGAGGTCTGATGTGACACCCACAGAGGCCTTGGTAGACAAGCTGATCTCAGGGCACAGGTTCAGGCTGATGTGCAAGTGCTCAATGGGCACTATCTCACCAAACAGTACTACAGGGGTACCCCTGTTTTTTATTTTTCCCTGAAATGGACTCCAGCTCAACAGGTAGGTACCATGAAACATGGGGCACCATGACAGATTTCATGGCAGGATATGGAAATGTGTGGCCAGCAATGAAGTGGCCTTCTAAACTGGTGTGTGTAGGTGTACAGTCATCGAGTAAGTAAGCACAGAAAAGTAGGGCAGAAGCTTCACAACCACATCACATATGTCACTGCTAGGAGACTCCATCCTGCCTGGTGTTATCTCATGCAAGATCTACTGACTTTCTGCCAGCCTTTTCAGTAGAGTGGTTTAAAACTCAAATTTTTGGCTAACTATAGATAGTGCCTTGTCTGCCATCTATTTTTATAAATAAAGTTTTATTTATTCCTACTGTTTTCCTATTATCTATGAACTGCTTTTGTGAGATGACAGCAGAGCTGAAGCGCTCCAACAGAGTCCATATGGCCACATATGGACTGAACTATCTTCTCTCCAGCCCTTTATAAGAAAAGCTTGCTGAGCTGCTCTAAAATTATAAACCTCTAGCTGCAAGAATGCCCCAGCTGAGAGAGGCGGGTCTTAGCAGGAAAACCCAGCCCTAAGTAGCAAGGTTTTGCCAACGTCACCAACTTCTATCTGTAGGGGATATTTTAAGATAGTAAATGTTTCAAAGCATTGATAATACTTTGGGGAATTATATATACATAAATGAGGAAAATGTATCACAATGGTAGCCATTTAAACTCTCTGTATAAATGCACTAGCAAAGCAGAATCTAGAATCAAAGTATGCAACTGCCACACTCCTCTAATTATGTAACAAGTATACAGCAGGCATAGCTGTAAGAAATCTGATGAGAATTTAGCAACTAATATCAACAACAAATATTGAAAACAACACTAATGTCAACCACATTCTAAAACTCTCTAGAAATGGTAATTATTGCTATGCCTATCTAGCTAATGCAAATATGTCCCCTAATACATACTGTGACAATGTCACCAGGTGAGTACATGAACAAAAGATACGGTGTAGTTAGAGCTAATAAAAAAAGGCAAGCTCATGTAATATGAAAGTCTAACTTCCAATACATACAAACATTGATTCTGAACCATAACAATAATGTTAACTATCCTGCTTTGGTTGCTTTTATTTTTATTTTAATTTTTTGGGGAGGGGGTCTTTCTTGAGACAAGGTTTCATTATACAGTTCTGACTAGCCTTAAACTTACTTTGTAACCTACGTTGGCCTTGAACTCACAGTAATCCTCCTCCTCAGCCTCCTGAGTGCTCAGATTGCAGGTATGCATATCACCATGCCTGGCCTGCTCTTATTTCTTAATTTAGAAAAGTATTATTAAATACTGTCTCAGTTCCTCTATTCCTTTTTGCTAAATAATTCTGTAATATTTTACTTGGAATACTTTTTTATGCAAAAACCTCCTGAAGTTCAACAGCACTCTTTTATGCTCCTTTATGCTGCTCAACATTTGATACTGATCAAACACTCTGGAATATAAACCCCTGTATTTCTAGTTGGCTTAAGGTTCTTCATAAGTTTGTTTTAACAGTGATCAGGAGTACTGCTTCTCACAGAGAGCAAACAGGTCTGTGATGCAGCCTTGTAGCACTGTGACACAACAGATCAGCAGGCTGACTTTCTGGAGTTAGCAGCCTACATCTTCTCAGACCTCAGCATCCTGGGATGCAGTCTTCCCCTGTCAGTGCTCTTCAGTATGGCAGTCACATGCAGACCTTGCCAGAGGCACAGCAAGCAAAGCAGAGAAAAAGACACAGAATAATCCAGAATAGGATTTTACATCCTTGGCTAAACCAACTTGTCTACTGAGATACATGTAAGATATTCCTACTTAACTGTTGGCATAATGAAATCTATGGAAAAATCTTCAAAAGACTTGAGAACAATAGCTTGCCAGGGAGGAGATGCTCTATTTAACTCCTTAGCTTTTCTCCCCTGTGGGCCAAAGATGTTTATCTTGCCCTGAGCTCTTTCAAACACCAGGCACTTGCACGCCCATGTTATTATCTTGTTCCTAGGCTTTTGATAATCTCAACGAAAGCTCAAATGCTGCCAATTCTGATATTTTACTTGTCTTATTTTGCTACAGGAAGAAAGTATTCTAATTCTCCTCTTCTCATAAGGTTTCATTATTTTGCCACTACTTTATTTCAAAAAAAAAAAAAAAATTCACGGTTATAGAAAACCCCCAGATATTCTAGGAACTTATCTTTGTGCCAAATGAGAAATTACTGAAATGTCACACACTGAGGGATTATATTTAGGTTGCACTGAGCCTTGATGTACATGAGTAATGCAACCTTTTATAGTTGGGATAAATTTAATTCTCCAGGCTGTAATTTCCTCCAGGATTCCAAGTGTAAATTCACAAAGGGAAAGCCAAATGTAGCAATTAATGTGTTCCAAACCATGTGTTCCTCTTGGTAAGATACTGAGAACTTCCTTAAAAGTGAACCAAATCAGACACTATGAACACTTGCAAGTAGCAGAGGTGTCTGACATCCCTCCTCTCATACCAACCAGGTAGAGCTTCCAGAGCCTCAGCCATCATCCCATTTCAACACAAAAGAAATTTTACCACCTAAAAATGCATAATGGTGACACATTTCTGTTCAAGGTTTAACTTACTGCGATTTCAAATAGAGGTTATTAGCTCACAGAAACCAGAACACATGGTCCCAAAAGTATGTTCACCTGAAATGATGCCACTTAGCATTTTACTTTAAAACTTTGAAGAATATTCCTCACAACTGTTTCGAGAGGTACGAAGACAAGAAATTATTTTTCCTGCTATTTCTCACTACAAAACAAAAACAGAAGAGACTTTGAGATCTCAGTACTTGTTAATGGAGGAGGAACTGAGCACTGATCCTGCTTCCCTGGCAGCATACAAATTGTCTCATTTTGGATACAAGAAAGGCTGATGCTTTTTTAGCTTCAATCAGTGAGTGTGAAAGAGGCTAAGATTTCAAATGTCAGTTTGAAACTATTTCTTCTGCCATCGAGTAGTTAAGGCTCTAAAAATAAACACTGGTCATCTGAGATGACTTTGGAATACTTACCTCATTAACTGCATTTACTATTTGCTAACATGGAGCACTGTACACACGAGGTTTTCCTACAGTGGTGCAGATACAACTGGAACATCTCTGCCTGTGTCTCATCTTCCCTTCACAATGACAATACGGTTTGTAGCAGCCTCCCTGAGCCTGATCTTTCCTCCACACTGCTATTTTAATAAGAACATACTGAACCATCATCTGTGCAGGTTAATTTGCCTATGAAAAACTTTTATTACTGAAAGGTTTAAACATCTTAATCCACAGTGGAAAATGGGTAAGAACAGACAAGTGTTCTAACTTCTCCCTGCATGTAAGGCCTCATTCAGGCATAGTAAGTGAAACGCACATGCGCCCAAGTGAAGGTGAATGATGTGTAACAGGACCCATATTTCCTATAGTCAGTATCCAACAGATCAACGTTTTCCATCTAAAGACTCTTTGTCATCTCCCTTTCTGCACTGTTAGCAAACATCTCAAGCCAACACTTCCTAATTTTGTGCTTTTTCTAATCCAGAAGCTCTGCTTTATTATAAAAACTATACACTAAGAAGTATGAAGCACCTAAGATATCTAAATAAATATAACTGAAAACAGTAATAAGGCTCCCAGCTTCCTTAAATAAGCCCCAAAGTAATGCAACTCTACTTTAAAATTCCCTATTTTGTATATCAGCCCCATTAAAATGTTATTTAGAAGCAGTTTTGCATGAGAGAGACAAAAACATAGAAGTAGATAGGATTGCATGCTTCCTTCAGGAACAAGAGTGTAAACCTGTGTGAACAAACAGCACGTGAAATTCCAGTTGAGAAAGAGGCTGTGAGAGGAAAAGGCAATAAATCAAGAGCTCCAGAAAATAGTAAAGCTAAATCACCGCAGGAATCAGAGGGTCTGTGGTCTGTGTCCATCAGGTAGGTCCTGTGGCCAAGTTACAAACAAAACAAACAAATAAGCACTCAATGCCTGGTTCCTAACAGCAAGAATAGAGATGGGAAAAGGTGCTGACCCCAGCCAGCCAGGGGTACTCACCTATGTGTGTCTGGGCCATGACGTCAGCCAGCCTGTGGGCAGCCCCACTGCCTCCGCTCTGTGTGGATGAGGAGGAGGTGGTAGATGTGGTGGAGCCATGAATGGCCTGGCTGATCCAGTGCTCCATGTTGATACTGCCCTGGCTGGAGGTGGGGGTTCCCTGTGAATCACCCTGCACTGAGCCTTCATCTTCTGAGCCAGAAGAGGTATCTACACAGAAAAAGAGATGAGAGCTGCTGATACTGCAGTGACGAAACACCAAGTTAACTCCTAGTCACACACTCCTAGTCACACACGACTAACATTTCAACAACATTTTAAACACTCATGAAAAGTTTTAATCACCTGTTGAGTAATACATTTTTTTGGTCTGATGAGTTTAACAGCCAAAATATCCTGAGTATGTTATAAAACACCTATTTTGACATTATAACATTGGACTGAGATACAACAATTTCTTTCACACAACAGTTTTCCAGTGTATGTGTGTAATACTAACACTGCCTCTACAAGAGCTACAGCCTTAGCCAGCCCCTTTTATTTTTATTTAAATTGACCAGATCAGGCTTGAACTGTGATCCCCCTGCCTCAGCCTCCCAGCACACTGGGATAAGAAGCCTTTCTTTTGCACATACATCCATCAAGTGGGCAGATTGGACAGTACTTTGAAACACGTGATGTGTTTGCTACTTTCATGTGTTTCATAATGATTTTTTTTTAGCTCTCAGTAGTCCTGAAATGTCTTCCTGAGCTATAATTTATTTTTAGGCTCAGGGTGTATGCAGTATACCATCTATCTAAAGATTGATTGATATTGATAAAGCAGTATAGAAAGAAGCATGCATCCTACAAGCACTAGTCCTCACTCCTCCACCTACCTGCATCCTGTTGGGGTCTCTACCTCTCCTTTTGATGCATATCATAAGCTTTCATCACATTACATTGTACTGTCTGTTTAGTTTTACAATATTCATTTTTTACACATTTTTTCTCATTATTTAGTTGACTTACTTCTCTTGCAAATTAGATAACATAGGTTGAGATAAAACATTAATTTTTCCACTAACATTAACGGAAATATGTTATATTAAATAACTTCAGTTGGCCACAAGGGTTTTAAGAATGATTATTTAAACATTTCCTGGTTAAACTCCAGTGTAAGAAAGACCCTTAGGATCTGCCCCACAGATGTGTTATGAGGCACACTAGGAAGCAAGAAGGCATGTGAGCCGCTCTTGAGTACTTAACAGGAGTAAGAGTAATGATGGCCAAGATTAAGAAACAGGATTTGTAAAAGCACAACAATAATTATAGAGAATATCTACACCATTATTTGTCATCATGTCACATAAACTCATGCTGTGTAGAATTTTTTGGAAATTTACTTGTCAAAAGTTAGAAAAGTGACAATAATATTAGGAAAGTTCTTCCAGTGTGACTTTTATTTTATTTATTTATTTATTTAGGGAGTAGCAGGAATCAAACCCAGGACCTCATGCTTGCCAGGCAGGCACCAGGCCCACCAGTCTGCCTTTTGATATAACAATTTCTATGAAAATGCAATCTATATAAAATTGTATTTATACATTTTATATATTCAGACTTAAGACTTTTGAGAATGCATACATCCACATGCTCATACCTAACAATCATGTTCCCAGAAAGTCTCCTCATAGCCTTCTCCAAACAATCTTTCATTTCTTTTCACGAGAAAATATTAGAATAGCCTTCATGATATACATACAGAAATTCAGCATAGGACTATAGCAAACTAAAAAAGCAACATATAAAATGGATCACACACTATGACCAAGTGGTAACTAGAATTATACATATATACTGTAACTAGAATTATACATATATACTGTGAAGAGGAATTATAGTTAGCTTATTAAAAAGTAAATTAATGTTAACACAACATTTTGATAGAATCAAAGGAGTAAAATCTCATTTAAAAACACAAAGGAAAAGTGATAAAATCTAAGAAAAGTTCAATATTGAAATTATCAAAAAAACTTGGAATTGAAGGAAATTTCCTCAACTTGTTAAATGGAATTCAAGAAAAACCCACAGCTAATACGATATTTAATAGTGAAACATTAAGATTGAGAACAAGGCACAGATGTTACCTCTTACCATTCATATTCAATATAATGCAGGCTTATTTCTACTTATAAAATAATTAATAGAAGAATCCAGATTAGAAAAGGTGTCATTATCCACAAATGACCTGGATCCCATATGTAGAAAAATACAAGGAATCCACCAAAATTTTCTTTTTCTTTTCTTTCCTTTTCTTTTTTCTTTTTTTGGTACCAGGGTTTGAACTCACGACCTCACGCTTGTCAAGCAGGTTCTTATGCCGCTGAGCTAAACCCCTGGACAAAATTTTTAATAATTATAAAAAAAACATCAAGATCACAGCTAAAAAGATAAACAAATACTAGCAGTGAATAATCTTAACACTAAGAAAATTTTCTTCATAATAGCATCAAAAAATCAGAATACTGAACAAAAACATTACATCTAACAAAAGACACAAGATATACATACTGAAAACCATCAAACATCATTAACATAAAGATACAAGTAAACAGAAATTTAATAAAGAGATAATCATGTTCATGGACTAGACATCTCAGTATTTTCAAGGTGGCAATTATACTCAAATTGACTCATAAATCCAAAGCAAACTTTAAGTAAAATTCTAGAAGGCTGTTTTATATCTGTAGAGGTTAAAAGCATATTCTAAAATTTATTTTCAATGGCAAGAGCCCAAGAATAGACAAAACAATTTGGAAAAAATTGAGAACAAAGTAGAGGACTTTACTAATTGATTTTAAAAATTCTTAATAGTTCCTGTAAAGATTGTGATACTAAAGGCGCAAGAACAGCATATATATCAAAGCAAACAACTGAATCCAGAAATAAAGTCTTATATCTATAGCCAGTTTATGTCTGATAAAGGTGCAGCGAGAATTCAGTTAGAAAGAGATGGTCTTTTCAAAGGTGCTATGGCAACTGGGTATCCACATACAAAAATCAAAATCAAAAAGAAAACCCAAATATCACTCAGACCCTATGTCCTGCTGTATACAACTCAAAATGGATCACAGTGATAAATGAGAGAACTAAGATAATGAAGCTTCTAAAACTTCCAGAAGCACAATATATAAAATAAAAAAATAAATCAATAAACTGATGAATTAGATTTCATGAAAATAAAAAGCTCTCAAATTTAAAAGTCTAGCATTTTCCTTCAGGTAGTATTACAACACAGTGGCTTATAATGATACACATGTTTATTATTTTACAGATCTAGAGTCAAAAGCTCAAAATCCAAGTTCTGACAGGGTCAAACTCCCAAACACTTCAAGGGCAAACCTCTTGCCTACCTGCATCCTAGGCCTGCACAGACCCTCTGTCTCCAAAGTACATCATTTCAACCTCTGGTTCTTCCATTCTTTGCTTTTGAAGCTGTCTCCTTTCTCTTGCCAGGATCTTTCTTTATTACAGTCTATCTGGTTAATCCAGATCTACTTTGGGTTGGAGGTGTAGTTCAAGGGTAGAGTGCTTGCCTACGCAAGGCCCTGAGTTCAATCCCCACGACCACACACACACACACACACACACACACAAATCCAGGTCTACTTGTTAACACAGGTTAATACAAGATCTTTTACAATCATATCTGCAGAATCCATTTTATGAAGTAACTATAACGTCTTTACAAGTTATGAGGGATCAGAACAAGGATACCTTTTTAGGGGGGAGGGGGAGGTACATTATTCTTCCGACCCCAACACACCATTAAGAAATGAAAACATAAGCCGGAGTTGCAAACAGTATATAAAAATAGAATTTAAAACCCACTAAGATGACAACTAACTATACAAAATAGTCAAAATATCTGGATAAACACTAAGGAGTTTTTTTTTGACAAATGATTACTAAGCACATTAAAAGAGATTTAGCATCATTAGTTGTCAAGGAAATAAAAATCAAAACCTAATGGTGTGGCCCTGAAACAAGGCCAGCAGATTGCTGTAGCTGCTGGTTTCAAACCGGAGCCTAAAGAGAATTCTTTCTGTGGTCTGTTGGCCATTTCAGAACTTTGGAAATGGAATGGTCAATTCATCAGAAAGAAATAGCAGGTGAGTATGGTGGACTTTGGGGGGCCTGCAGGGGAGAGACCCTGGCACCTCGGGACCTGCACCATGCGGCTGACTAGGGGTGCCTGGAGAACCAGGAGCTCCTCTCCTCTCTGGCGGGGGGGGGGGGGGGCTGTGAGTGTGGCAGACTTTCAGCGGCCTGAAGGAGAGAGACCCTGGTGGGTCAGGACCTGCACCGTGCGGTTGACTCAGGGTGCCAGGAGAACAGGGAACTCCTCCCCTCTCTGGGGGGTGGCTGTGATCCTGCTGGCGTGTGGGTTGAGAATCAGACATTTCATGTCGTCCTGTCCCCCGTCCCATGTCTCCCCCTCCCCTCCCCATCTTGTGAAAAGATTGGCTATGTTATTTAGTATGAGCTCCCTGTATGCAAAGATATGGACAACCCTTTAGAAGAAAACAAGAGACAATATGACAGGTAGTGAAGATCTCTGGTTGTCTAGCTTTGAAATTTATGCTTTCTTATATCCCATTCTGTTCTGTTTTGTTGTGTTTAATTTTACTCCCTTTTAAAATAAAATTTAAATTTTTTTTTAAAAAACCTAATGGCAACTGTTATTGTTTAGATTTATAATGTCCTCCAAAACTCATGTACTCAGAGGCAGAGCTTTCAGAGCGTGACTGGACTGTGGTGGTGATGGGCACCCTCAGAAGTAGATTCATCCGCTGAAGAGTTCAGAGCTGAGCATGCTGTTAGGAGGCAGGATCTGATCACAAGAGGCGAATCCCTGGGGTTTTCTCTAGGAGGTATAGCTCCCTCCCTGCTCTTCCCTTCACTCTCTGCTTCCTGTTTGCTTGTGGATGAGCAGCATCCTCTACCAGGCCCTTCTACTATGAGCTTTCTGCACTAGAGATGCCAAGCATGGGCTGAAACTTACCAAACTTGAGCCAAAATAAATCTCTTCCTTTAAGTTGTGGAGTTGGGTATTTTGTCCCAGTGATGAGAAAGTGACTAAGATGCATATTTATAGTCACTAGAATGACTATATGGAAAACACAGATAAAACAGCAACTAGTGATGACGTGGAGAAACTGAAATGCTTACAATATGGCTGGTGAAAGTGTAAAATTGTCCAGCCACTCTTCACAATCTTATACTCTGGCAAAATATAGCTATTACTGTTCAGTCTCTCTCTCTCTTGTCACTGAGATATGGAATACCCAATATCTACAATTTAAGGAAGACAGGTTTACTTTCGTTTACATTTTAGAAGTTTCAGTCCTAAGGGCCTAGGCTAAACCAAGCTGCTCACACCTCAGGTAGGCAGCAAGTAGAAGGTGGAAGGAGGAATCTGGGAAGGAGTTATACCCTACTAGGTCACAGACCCAGTGACCTGCCTCTTGGGACCAGGCCTCACCTCCTCATCACATTCAGCTATAGCAGCCCCATGACAATCACCTTTCAAAATCCCCACCTATGAGGGTACCTTTGGGGGGACATCTAGATATAAACCATAAAAGTACACAAAAGGCAAACAAAAACTTTCAGTGAAACTCTGTAATTTCCACTCCTAGGAATCTACCCAAGATAAGTGAAATTAGATGTATACACAAAGAACTACACAGAAATGACATAAACATTACTCATAACAGTCTAAAACATGGAAGCAATGTGAACAGACAGCCACTGGTCAACAGGAAAGCAAAATGTGGCATATCCATTTCACAGAATACAGCTCAATGAAAATAATCATTTGTTTCTATGATGCCATCAGTGGACCGCAAAAGTGTGAAGTTATAGAAGCAAAGTGCAATTACCCTAACATTTTCCATAGAACATTCACAGTTTAGTTTTGCTAGTAACAGTTTCTAGGCTTTCATATTTCTCAATGATAATTCACTCTTGTTTGTAAAGAGTATTTTTACTGGAAATAAACTGACAGCTTTTATCCCTTTTCAAGACTTTAAAGATGTCTGAGCCTTAGTGCTTCAATGTGTAACACCCTTATCTCTGATATTTAAAAAGCAAATGTCCTGCTCTATGCTCAGCCAAAATATTAAAACCACATTTTCCTGTAGCTCTTTTTCACATTGTCAATTTTCTGAATATTTATAATTGTATACTTAAAAGTTCTTGTCATATACTGTATCAAACAGTTAGACCAGTATTTTCCAATAGGAACATGAAAGTCTACAATTTTAAACCATTTGATAGCTAAGTTAAAATATTTTAACAAGTACAATTAATTTTGGTGATCAAATTCAACCTCTCAGGTTGTCTTGTTTTGTTGGTGGCCTATGCAGTGTAAACAACTGCAGGTTTGCTTCATGCAGTTTTACAGTCACTTATAGTAAATGTGTTAGCTAGGAACCAGATATTACATTACAGCTAGAAGAAGATGCCTGGAAAATTATTCTTGTAATTTTGTACATTAAAAACTAACAGAGGAAGGTGTGGTAGCACATGCCTATAATCCCACCACTTAGGTTGAGGTAGGATGCTTTTAAATTTAGCCCTACTTCAAAATAAAATATAAAAGGGTTAGGGATGTAACTCAGTGCAAAGGCTTAATATTCAACACCAGGAGAAAAAAAATGTATAGGAAAGTTTCCCCAACAGAAGAAAGCAATAATAAATCTAATTAACTCTTTTCTACAAACTATGGTACTGGTCAACCACCAGTCATTTCATGTGGAACATACAAACTTAAAGGGTAAACGTGAAAGCAGTCCTAATAACTGTTACTAGCAACCAAGGAAATGGGATGAGAGAAAATAAGATTTTGTTCAAGTATAATAATTAGACCACTTTGAAGCACAAAATAGCTTGTGAATGAAAGATATTTTTAATGATGGGGACATTTATGACTGCAAAAAACTATTCTATGTAAAGGATCGTTAGGACCCCGGTTTGCAGTTTGTAAAACATATTTCATGGCATACATGAAAACGCTAGTTAAACAATTAAAGGGAAACATTTCACTAAAACTCATATTTCGAATGATGTTCTTTGTTTTGCAAAGATAATTATAAAACAAGGTTTGTTTCTTATCATGAAAATTTTGCCTTTCATCATGGGAGACCCAATAATATTTCTCAGTGGACTGATTCGATCTGAAGAAAATACACACATACACTCACATTGCTTCCTGCTTCTAAAGTCATCATTTCTCTTATAAAAAAATGGTTCAAGTAGGTACAATGGGAGGCTGAGGCTGCCTCCTAAGTCTAGGCAACTTAGACCCTCATTCCAAAACACACACACACACACACACACACACACACACACACACACTTTAAAGCATAGAGGACACAGTTTAGTGCAAAAGTCCTGGTTTCAACAGCTTATACTTTCAACTTGAAAGGTACATAAATTGGGATACTTAAGAATTTGAAATATACTGATATATACCTGGCATATCAGACCACATCTCTGGTTTGAATTACGTCTTATTTCTCTCTCTGTTTGCCAATACTCAGGTATAACCCTTGAAATACAGAAGAAACTGGGCATGGTGGCACATGCCTATAATCCCAGAACTTGGAAGGCTGAAGCAGGAGGATTGCCAGGAGTTCACAGCCAACCTGGATTTCGCGATGAGTTCAAGGCCAGACTGAACCAGATAGCAAAACCCTGTCTCACAAACACATACATACATACATACATACATACATACATACATACATACATACATAAACAAAGGAGATGCCAAATGGTGCTGGACATGTTCATTCATTCTTACTGCTTCTTATACGTCTCTTGTACAGGGAAAGGTAGCATTTTAATCTGTTCCAAGTGGCATACAAGGTAATTTAAACTTGTAGATTGAAAAGGTTCAACAGTGACACTGCTGTGATTGGACATGGTTTAGTGTCTTCCTTAAGGTTTTAGGCATTGAAATTAATCCATACTGAAAAGTTTAAGTAGAAAGTTAAACCAACTATGCCACTTAAAAGGTGGCACCTTTGGGAAGCAACTAAATTAAGTCATTGGGGTGGAACCCCCATAATTAAATCCTGTGACTTCATAACAGTGAGACCAGATGAGATACACCTACAAAGGTGCTCCCCTCTTGTCATGTGATGCCCTCTAGGTTAGAAAGGAAGTTGTAGCAGAAAGTCTCAATTTGACTGGCTTTGAGACCTGCTTGGGGATTGATGGTGCACCCTTCTGGGTGTGTCTGGGTGGGTTATGAAGGTGTGACCTTAACAGTTTAAGTCTGATCTCTGCTCCTTCTCTTTGCAGTATTCCCCTGCTCTGGTTTCCAGTTGCCATGAACTAAGTATCTTTGCTGTGTCATGGTCTGGCACCATGTTGTTGCTGCTGTGAAACCTACTGACCATGGACTGAATTCCCTGAACCATGAGCTACATATAATAGGGGAGCAGTGGGGAAGTGGGTATAGGGACAGTGTCTCAATGCTAGGAAAGCTGACTAAAACAGAGGCCATCATTAAAATGGACTTTGCCTTAGACCTCCAGAACTATGAGTCAAAATAGGCCACTTTTCTTTATAATTTATCTACTCTATAACGCTGTGTTATTAGCAAAAGAAAATGACAGAAACAGATATGAACAATGCTGGAACAAAGACTTTGAAAGCAAATCAACAAGAAAAGTAAGTTTAATTCTTTGAGTTCCTAACAGGGGCGTGAATAATTCCACTTTCTCTTTCATTGTGGTTTTGAAGATAATGAGATATAATTTATAATTATATATACACAGTTAAATAAGAGCTTTATAGTTAAATAGAATTCAAAATTAAATAAAAGCAGTATTATATAACTGCTATAGTTCTAGTTGGTTCCTCAAGGATCATGTGTTAGACGATTGGTCCTCGGTAGTACCGAAAGGTGGAGGAACCTTTAAGAAGTAGTCTGGGGCAAAGTACTTGGGGCACATCCCATGCAGGAAAGAATTGGAGGAATTCTCACAGGATCTGACAGATATGTCTTGTGACCAAATCACTATGAAAAGGAAAACTGATCCCTGAACTCTTCTAGCTTCCCCCCAACTCCCGTTTCTCATGTGTGCTCTCTCTCCTTCTGGCACTCATACCAACCATGCATGGTATGATCTGCTCTTCTGTGAAACAGCCAGAAGGCCCTTACCAGAGCCCAACATAGATGGGGACCATGAACCATCCTCTTTAACCTCTAGAACTGGGAGCTAAATAAATGTCACTATGCAGTACCCCAGCCTCTGGTATATTGTTAAAGCAACAAAAACATAAATGGGCTACTACCTTCAACCATTGAGATCAGGGCTGTCAGACCTGTGAACCAACTGAGGCCTATCATCTCTTTTTGTATATGTAGTTTCTGGTTGTGTTCTGTGGGACATAACCATATCCACTCACTGACATATCATCTGTTAACTACCTTCCAGCCACAATAGCAGAGTCAAGCAGTTGTAAAAGAGACTTTCTACCCTGCAGAGAGTAAAATCATTTTAAAAGTGAAGTTTGACAACCCTGATTCAAATCACGGTCTATATTGGCCAACTCAATACAGCACCATAACATATTCCAATTATACAAACTTGAAAATATGTATATATCAGTCTAAGCAGAAGAAAAGTCCAATTTCAATTAGAAACATACGGGTACAAATGCTTTTCTATCTACAGAAATAACATTTTATAAGACTTTAAAAGAATGTATATGAGAATCTTGATGAAAAGTCTAAAATACATATTTTATTTTATACATAGTAATGCTAATTTTCCCTCCCAGGATAACTGGAATTTCTGTTTAAAAAAACATGACTTATACCACCATTGATGTGAAAGCTAAAAAGAGGATGGCTGCTAGGCAAGCAGTGAATTTTAAAATATGTGTATTGATTTAAGAAGCAGAAACAGCAAGCACACTGCTCACCTGGAGGTGTGTAGGCATCCATCGAGGTCTGCACAACCAGGGATCTACGTTTGGAAGGCATGGGCACTGCCATCTTCCTTTCTTTGTGTTTAGCAAGAGCTGCCTGAACAGCCTCTGTGTGAACATCTAGAAACCAAGAGAAAGCCCAGTTACTGCAGTGCTCAGTCAAGATTCCAAAGCAGCAAGCCTTTCTCCTTCCCTTCTGCCCCTGAGGCACTGTGTAGTTTCCTACTAAGCAGGTAAACAGATAGTGGGGAAGGAAAGAAGTTGGACCTGCCAGCTTCAAAGTTCCTGTGGAAAGACTTTAAAATTAATTCATAGACTTACAATTATTTGTTTTACTACCAAAGAATCTACGTAAATAA
Organism: Dolichotis patagonum; assembly: GCA_004027295.1. Taxonomy (NCBI): domain Eukaryota; kingdom Metazoa; phylum Chordata; class Mammalia; order Rodentia; family Caviidae; genus Dolichotis; species Dolichotis patagonum. Next base: position 14,512 of record PVJX010011402.1, on the reverse strand, counting down.
CCAAATATTGGCTCTAATATGCTCTGCCACTTTTCTTAAGATGCACAGATTTTGATGTTTGGATATTTCTCCAGGTCACACATTGAAGCCTTCAATATATTCCAATGTTCTGTTGGGGGAGGATGTGCACCACACAACTTGTTAGTAATGGACAGCACTTACACTTACTGAGTGCTCAGTTATGGGCCAGGTACCGTTGTTGGGCATCTTATGGATATTAAGCCATTATGTCAATTCCACATCTATTTACTGAATGTACGCTTTGAAAGGCATTTTCTTATGTCCAGAAGATCCAGTATAAGAAACAGACAGACACTGTGCCTCATTCTGTGTAATAACAGGTCGGGGATGGCAATCCCAACACCAGAGAAAACTGAAGCAAGAAGTGACAGAGATGCACTGAGTGGTTAGTCTGAATCCTGAAGTCACAAGGAGCACTCACGGTGAAATCTGGAGTAAGAATGAATGGTCACACACCGTCCCATTTGCATTTCAGTAGGTTCTGACAGCTGTGGAGAAGACTGTGGGAGGTGCTGGGAGCCAGTTAGAAGTCACAAACCAGACAAGACACCTGTCATGCTATTCTCCACAACTCTTAGGAGGGGGCACTTGGGTTATTCTCATTTCCTAAATAAGCAGTCAGAGGCTATAAAACCTTCCGAAGCTACCACATAGGTGAGTCGTGTGGCTAGGACGGGAACCCAGGGGTGACTACCTGTAAGGCCTTTATTTCCATCAGATGTACCTCTTCCAATATAGTAATGCCTTTTATGAAGTGCAACTATATCACTCCTTCATGAAATCTTCCCCAAACTCCACCCCAGTCAATCCACTTCTTTGCCAACTGGTACCAGAAAACCTAGTTTACATTGTAGAACAGGGCTCAGTCAACTGCAGCCTGTAGGCCAGAATAGAATAGGCCTCCGATTCTTTTGTAAATGTTTTACTGAGACACAGCCACACCACTGATGTACATGTAGTCCATGGTTTCTTTCCCACCATAAAAGCAGAGCTAGGAATATTGACATGGGCCACAAAAACCAAGAAATAAGAAACTATTTGTCATTTGGCTTTTACAGAAAACATTCGCCATTCCCTGTTTAAAAGTATAGTATATACCACAAAAATTTAACTTATAATGTGTTATCTTGTTTAGCTTTGCGGTGAACTACTCTTTTTCTCCTCAACTACACTCAGTACTTTAAGACAAAAACCTAGTTTTCTGGTCATGTGTTTTTATTAAGTTCCCAGATCAAAAAGTGAAAATTGACTGACATGTACTCATGGTGTAAAACTTAAGGCTTACCAAATGTGGTGAGAAAGAATATTAACTTTCCACAAAGCAAGCACTTTCAGTTTTGTATATTCTTTCTAAAACTTCTTAGATATAACCTCAAATTTACAGAAACTCGGCAACAGTACAGATGATTCCACTTAACTTGTACTCAGATTCCTCAACTATTTACATTTTACTCTGCTGCTTTCTCTCGACTCCCTCTTCTTTAGTGTTTTCTAAATTATATGAAAAGAAGTTGCAGATATTGTGTTCTTCTAAATGTTGCAGTGTACTTCCTAAAAATAAGGATATTCTTTTACATAACAAAAACTTTCCTTAAAATAGGGAAATTTAACAATGACTTACTACTATTATCTGATCCAAAGTTTATATTCAATTAATGTTAACTGCCCCCAACAATTTCTTTCATAATTATTTTCTCTTTGAATGTATGATCCAACCCAAGATAATTGATTGCTCTTCTTTGTCACATTTTCTTTAACCTCCTTGAATCTATAAGTAATTCAAATTTTCTATAAATTGGAAATTTTAAAGAATTCAGTCATTATTTTGCACCTTGTCTTTCAATCTGGGATATTTGCTGGTTCCTTGTAATTAGATTTAGGTCAGGCATTGCAGCAGATACACCAGGCATCCATTCTCTATGAACGATGCCAACTCTGATCATTTAGTTGAAATAGTGTCCTTCAGGGCTGTCCAGGATAAAGATTGAGAAGCAATCTGGGAGAAAATAGTTTGACACATAAATATGTTCTATTCTTCAGTAACTGTTCAACTTCTTTACATTCTCAAATAAAACGATACCATTTTAAGCAAAACAAAATTAATCATCACTTTTAAAAATACTTCATTTTATTCCACTGAGAAAATTTGTTATTATCCATGCCTACTGTCAAGGTTCTTATGAAAAGTTTGCTATACAATTGTATCTTGTATATAATATTACTTATTACTAAATCACAAGGGTTTTTTTTTGTTATTCTTAAGTAATTTTTTTCAAGATTCCTAATGAATGATTATTTTAAACAGGAAAGTGGCCTCAGGCTAAATAAGAAAGCTAAACTATTCCAGTGAAATACGTGATTTTTGTAATTGGGAAATCTGAGACTATTACATCACTGTTAGATTCTATTATATCAAGGAAGGATGAAATGGGTACTGGGGAAATCAACATGGGTTTGCATGAGAACCTTACAATCTTAAGTGGAGAGTTTGACAACCTCAAACACTGCAGAATACTCTAACTTGCCTGTGTTTTGTAAGTCTGAAGTCCACCACGCATTACATTTAAACATCTCCTCGAGTTAGTTGTATTTTTAACCTAAATCAATCATTTTAGAAAACATGAATATAGACAAGTACATTTTAAACTACTGCGACATTTTTTTCATAAAGGTAAAAGATTTTAAAAATGATCAATACTATACACACATCTGCTAAATTTATTTTCCATGAAAACAGTAAAAGTATTTTAAATCACAAAGAGACTAGCATGCCTTTGTCAGGAGCTGCTCCTTTGGACTGAAGTGACAGATGCGGAGGAGTTCACCTACAGCTAACCTGCAGGAGCCAGTTAACATGAGGAAGAAATAAACATTGCTGTAGCTATGACAACGTCAGATTGGCTATCAAAACTGAGCAATGCATAAACTAATGAAGTAACTAACACAAAGCTGTTTTCAAAAAAGGCAACTCTATGTTCTATTTTAACCACAAACAATAGGCACAGTAAATGTTTTAAAACATATATAAAAATCTGAGTATTTTATCAGATTATTAAATATACTGGACAAAATGCTGGGAAAATGACATAATCATACTTCCCTCCCCAACTGTACCCCAGGGTCTGACCCCTACAGACGCTTACTTAGCATGTTATCCCAATCAAAATAAGACAAAGGTTTGGAAAAAGATAACTTCCTATTGCTGAAGATTAGCTTCTTAAGCATGCAGTGTAATTACGGTCCAAACTGTCCCAGAAAAGCTGAGTAAGAATCTCTGAGTCAGATTTACCTCCATATGTTAAACTGATGCACTGTTCATTAATGCCAGTCAACCCTTAAACACACAACCTAAAGAGAAATGTTAAACTGTCACTTTAAAAACAGGATTAGAGGATGATCTTTCACTATGGAAAGAAATTTTTAAGTATGACAAAAACTCAACCAAACCTATGTAACTGACTCTTCTAATTATTCTAGATTTGTTTCTTTTTATTGTTCTCAAAGAAGCTTCTTGGTCCCAATCAAAGAAAACACCTCTACAACGCTCAGCTTTAAACTTGCATGTCTAATAGTCACAGGGCCCATGTTGCAGATGTATGAGGAAGAAGAGGGTTGATGCTGCAGGTAAATGAGGGAAGGGAAGAGTGTGAGATCTGACTGCAAACGAAGATGAAATGATGAAGTCTACCTTCCACAGGCACCAACACCACAGGGTCATAGCAAAGATCGCTGGCCAGTCCGAGTACTCTGCATTCAGGGAAGGAACAGTATGTGAAAAATATACATGCTTAGACAGGAGTATTAGCTAAGAATAGAGGGGGGAAAAGACAGTTCTTAGCAACAAACTAATAAAAACAAAGCCAGATCAATCCTAAAACAGATATAAGAACTTTTCAGAGAATATGATAAATGGGTAAATAGTCTCCCTTTATTTTCATAAAATGAGCCTATGAATGAAATTTAGCAGCTGTGATGCATCAAAAACTCATTAAAGCACTTGATTAAATACCCCACAAAATCTTAATTATGAATGTTCTGGATACAGTTTTTACCCAGGCACATCAATTAGAAACTAGATGAGAGGCTGTGAAAGGGAAATAATGAGAAATGGAAATCTCCTACTTGTGCAGAGGTAGTGGGCAGGGTGACATACATGTGGATGTCACAATCTCTTTTTAACCAAAATCCACAAGCGTCCCAAGATAGTCACAAGATTTGCTAATCACAGTATCAAGAACTCTAATTACTATGTGAAACACAAATAGCTGAAAAGATAAAAGTCATATAGAAGAGAAAAACTGGGCTCTACAGGTGGATGTTTATAGTTTTATAAGATGGAGTTCTGTTATTTCCTAGGTATCAATAAAGACAAGTACTAAAAAACAGCCAAATATGTTTTAGCCTATGGAGAGGCTAGTAAGTGGCAGTTTATACTTCAGTGTAAATGGTAAATCATTTGAGTTTAAAATCTCAAAGGGACAGTAAATATTACCAAACCAAAGAGAAAAGGAGGAAACAAAACCAAAGAAGAAGTGAATTAGAAAAGGATCCAGGAATTAAGCAGATGTGGCTGGACTATGGGCTACCAGTGGACAAACACGGCAGGGTGTGAAATAATGGACACAGTGTGGCAGTTTAGGAGCACTGATTGTATCATGGAGCCTCAAGGACAATGTGCTGCCTTCTAGGGGCTGGGGGGTGCCCGCAGAGACCACCAGGACCAAACTGTAAGCCCTTGCTCATGAAGCACCTCCTACAGCCTCCAGTAACAGTTTAATAAAAAAGAAAGTAAGAAAGAGCTCAGATAAAGCAACAAAGCTTGAATTTGAAACTAAGCAGCAATAATTTGATAGTAGCCTATTTGGTGGCACAAAGTAAATCTTTCTTGTCCTATTCTGCTATAATCATTGATGAGTTGTTCGCTTTAGGCATTTTATTCTAATAATCCAAAAATATTCCGCTAGAAAGAGAAAGGATTTAAGATTAGTTGCGTGAAGCATTGAATAAACAGACCACTATTGTCAGTAAATAATCTGCTCCAAGTTCTTATGCTCATAGTGTTGGATAAATTACGTTAAGAGATAATTCTCCAGTAGAATTTCAGAGAGTACAGAAAATGACAATGAACTACTTAGCATGTCATACAGTGCTGGAAAAAATGAAACTATTATCTCTTTTTGCAAGAGATTATTAAAAAGCTTAGTACCACAGTGCAAGCATTATGTGCCCATCCCAAGCATGTCTCAATTTTCTGGAAACATCTCTTCCTAGAACAAACAGTATGCATGACTGGTATGTAAATCCACTCTGTCTCCTTTCCTCTTACTGGAAGGAAAGGCAGAGCTTCCTCCTACTCTTTGACTCATGACAATTTATCTACCTAGGACTCCCTCAGACATACATTCTAAACTTTCCTTTCCATTTAATTCCATGAACTAAGGTTCTGTATTACAGACAGTAGTTTACAAGGGATTTAGCAACACAAAACGTATCCATTTTTCTAGGGAACAATAGGATACTGGATTAAGAGTCCAAGCTTCTGCATTAGTCCTGGCTCTATCACTTATCAGCTGCATAGACACTGACTAAAATTTTAACCCCTCTAAACTTCACTTAACCACTGTAGAGTTGCCAAGAAAAAATACATAAAATGCACAAAGCAAATCAGTAGGTACCAAGCACTCAATAAGATAGTTATTTTCATTAATTTTTGAAGCAATGCATTTATTACAGTGAGTCTGCAAAACTGAAAAGCCCAGAGGGATTAGATTATTGAGTGAACCCACTTTATCCTCAGGTACTACACCACAAATTCTTGGAATGGTGCTACCATGGAGCACACATTGTCTGCAGTCACCTGTGTAATGTGGACTTACCTTAATGTGATCATTCATGCATGGCCATACACTGCAGACCACAAGAAAAACCTACTCACACCACATTATACACCAACAAAGAAGCCAGGCAACAATATTCATTCTCCCTTTATAGGAGCCATTGGATAATACCACACCAATCACCAATAGTCTCTGATCTATACTTTGAATGTAAATTTCATTCTCATAAAATAATCACTGAGTCATGTACCAGTCCTCACTTTTCATGAGTCTTTTAAATCTGCGTGTCAAACAGCCTCCATATGGCCACTGGACAGACGTTAAGTTGTTGAAGTACTAAATAAATAACCCCACTTTCCTTTTTGCTTTTAAAAGAGACTTGCTTTTAAAAAAGATTACAATTTGTTTCACCCTGGAAGGAATTAGTACTTTGAAAAAGACAAGCAATAAGATTTCAAGGGATAAAAACATAATAAACTAGAACACTTTCAGCCTGAGTAAAAGCTGAAGCTTCCTCACCTCTTATTTTGGATTCTAGTATGCTAGAATGCTACATGTATCTATGGGTTTAAATATTAAGTCAATATTTCCTTCTTCCCCTTCCTAGTGTTCCTGTTATTTTCAGAGTTCTTAATGTTACACAAACAGAAGTCCAGGGTCCCCAACATCAAACACAACAATGACTCAAAAGAAGAGAATGTTTCTCCAAGGAAGAAATGTGGCTTCCTAATAGCACAGCAGTTAGGACTACAAGTCCTACAGTCAGATTGCACAGGTTCAGATCCCAGTTCTCCTATGTGGCCTTGGGCAAGTTGCTTAACCTATCTATGCCTCAGTTTCAGTAGGTGCAGTCTGGGAATAATAAGAGCACTTGCTCTAAAGGTAGCTATGAGGACTAAACGAAGTAATACATTAAAGGACTCAAAGCAGACCCTAGCAAGCAGTAAACACTCTGGACCTTTTCAATGTAACCTTCCACTAATTATCATTTGTATAGCTTGATGTATTTGTTTGTAATTAATAAGACAGTTATTAAATAATAACTGTAGTATATATTAGGATTCACTTTTGGTATTTTTTTGCAGTAAGTTTTGACAAATGTGTAAGTGACCTGTACCCAGTATGGTACCATCATACATAACAGTTCTGTTAGCCTAAAAATCCTCTGTGCTGTCTTCATTCATTCCTCTTTCCTCTTCCTAATGTCAGCCACTCAGCTTTTTTACTGCCTTCAGTTTTGTCTTTCTAGAACCCGATACAACAAGAATCAGCCAGCAGGTATATACTTTTCAGACTGGCTTCTTTCACTAAGTAATTAATATGAATTTATATTTTCTGGCTTAATAGCTTACTTCTTATTCTATTGTTTGGATATATTAGTTTATCCATTTCTTTGTTGTCTTTTCTTTACTACTGGGACAAATACTGGCACTTGGAATTTAAAGAAGAGGTTTACTTTGGTTCAGTTTATACAGGTTTTAGTCCACAGTTGGCAGGCTCAAGGCAGGGTGGCATGGCAGACAGGAAGCAAAGCACTGAGACAATCTGCCCAGTCATGCCCACAGTGACCCGCCTCTTCCTACCAGGCCTTACCTCCTAACAGAAGGTCAGCTATGATGCCCTTCTAATCCAATCATCTTCCCAAGTTCCTGCCTATAATCATTAGGACAACATCTAGTTAGAAACCATAACACCTGTCAAAGAACAAGCTTAGCTGCTTCTAATTTTAGCAATTTTGGGACATTTTCAACTCCTTTAGGTAAATACCAAGGAGCATAGTTACGTAAATACCAAGGAGTCATATAAGGTTACGTTTAGCTTTATAAGAAAGTATCAAACTTTTTCTAAGTGACGATACCACTCGGTACTATTGCCTGTAATAGAGTCCTTACTGCTCCACATCATTACCAACATTTTATGTTTTCCCTGTTTTTAAATCTTCATAGTTCTAAGAGTATTTTGTCAGTGACTGGCATTTCCTTGATAACGTGGAACATCTTTTCCTTTACTGATTTGCACCTGTATTTCTCCACAGAAATGTCTATTCAGATCTTTCACCTACTTTTTGACGTGGTTGCTTTCTTAGTCTGAAGTTTTTAAGAGTTCTCTTTATACTTCGGATGTCATTAATTTAACAGATGTGCTTCGCTATGATTTTCAATTCCCACTGAGTTGTGTGATTGAAAAATATGGCGCATGTTTAAATTTTACATTTTAGTAGATCATTACCATTAATACTCCTCAAAATACTTTCCCTCCCTCATCTCAAACATACGTTATCACATCCTTCTTTCTAAAACGTTTCTGGAAATTCTCTTTCAAGAGTGTCTTTACCTGCACTGTCATGGCTGCCTGATGTCTCGAGTTAGTTTAAATGTTTATGTTTTGTGATCACTTTGACTTTGGGGAAGAGCCTGAAGTCACATGGTGCCAGATCTGCTGAATAAGGTACATAAGGACATACAACAGTGTTTCCCAAGACTGTCTTCCACTGGAAGGCACTGAACAGCCACATTCACTGAATTTTTGAGCACACCTTGTGAAGACACAAAAGGGGAATTCTCCAAAACTTCTTCAATAAATGTCAAGCACAAAAGGAGAAATGTGTTTGAGGTACCAGGGAGTATTCTGAGGGGAATTAATAGCAGTGTGTCTTTTATTGTAATATTTTAAGCTAAACATTCACTGTAGATTTTGATTACCTGCTGCATCTTTTCATTTCCTTGAGTCTTTCTCATAACAAATGCTTCTGATTTTAATGAAGGTCAGCTCACCAATTTTTTCTTTCATAGACTGTGCTTTTGGTGTTGCATCTCCAAGTTGTGCCTAGGCTGAGGTTCAATTTGTTATTTCCCTATGCTAGCTGCTGGCAATTTTTTAATTTTGCATTTTACATTTTTTACATGTTACATTTTCCCATGATTTATGGCCCAGAATGTTGTCTATCTTAGGGAATATTCTGTGTGAACTCAAGAGTAGGTATTCTCCTGTTAATGAACTGCTCTATATATGCCAAATTAAATCGAATTGATTGATGGTGCTGTTCAGTTCATCTATGTTCTTACTGATATTTTGCTCCTGAATCTGTCAATTATAGAAACAGGGATGCTAAAGTCTCCACTATCACAGACCTATTTCTTGATGATGTTTTTTATACATACTTGTCCCATAGTTTGATATTCTATTGGGTACATACTATCTTTAAGGATTCATCTTAGAAAAGCAACCCCTTGACATTATGGGGCTTTTGTTCAATATCACATGTGAATTTATTGTTTCTTTTTTATGTTTTTAATTTTTAATTTTAAAAACAAAACAAAAAAGTATAGAAATGATACAGAATTTCAAGAAAATAGTAGGAAATTAACACTAGTTAATATATTGTATATTGTTATTTTAGAAGTAGTTGCTCAGATTACAAGATTTAGGCATGATAAAATGATCAAATAATCAAACAATGAAAGCACAAGCTGTTCTTATTGATGAACTTACAGAAACTAGTATTACAGTTATCTATCTTGTGTGTGTATATATATGTATACACACATACACACATAAATATGTACACACACACACACACACACACACACACACACACTCTCTTCCCTTCTGCCTTTTCTCCTTCCCAGGTGTCCATTTGTTTTGAGCGTTTTCTTTCCCTTTCATTTTCACAGTATCTATTCTACATTTTCGATCTTACTACTTTTTCAGTTTGTTTGTTTTTTTTTTTTAATATTAGGGAGACAATTTACACATGTGAGTTTGACTTACTTCACTTTACAGAACGGTCTCAAGTTGCACCCATTTACCTATAGAAGCCTCAAGTTTCTCCTTCGTTATAGCTGAGTAATACACCATTGTATAAAAATACGTTTTTTTAATACATTCTGCGGATGATGGGCATTTGGGTTGGTTCCAAGATTTAGCTATTACAAACTGTGCTGTTATAAACATAGGTGTACCTATATCACTGTGGTATGATGTTCTTATTTCTTCTGGGAAAATACGCAGGAGAACAGCTGGATTGAATGGGACCTCCAATCCTAGTTTTTTGAGGAATCTTTACACTGATTTCAATAGTGTTGCACCAGTCTAAACTCCCAGCAAGTGGAAAACGGTTTCTTTTTTCCCCACACCCCTGCCAACATTTGTTATTGGTTGATTTCTTGATGGCAGCCATTCTTTCTGGAGTGAGATGGAAATACAAATGGCAAATAAATACCTGAAGAAATGTTCAACATCACTGGTCATTCAAGAAACGCAAATAAAAACAGCATTGAGAGTCCCTTTACATTATGTTTTGCTTCTCTTCATCCCTGGTAATTTCCCTTGTTCTCAAGTCTGGTAGGTACTTTACCTAGTGTTACAATGGTAATTTTTTCTATTCTTTATTTCTATATACATGATTACATATTAAAAGTAGATTTCTTATAGAGTTGGGCTGTATTTTTTAACCACTATGAAAATCTCTTATTTGTTGTATTTAGATCACTTAAAATGATTATTAATACTTGCATTAATATCTAAATATTCATAAATTTTATTTGTTACCATTTTTCTCTTTCATTTTTTGTCATTTTAAGTTTTAGTTGAGCATTTTATATGATCATTTTTTTCCTTCTCTATCACTGTATCAATTATACAATTTTTACACAATTTCTTTACTGGTTGCCCTTTAGTTGGCAGCACATGCTTGAAACTACTCCAAGAGCACTTTCAAATCACATTATACTATTTTGTGGATGGTGTTAAGTACTTTGTAACACTTTGTTTTTAAGACAGTGTCTCCCTGTATAGTTTAGGCTGGTCTTCAACTCACTCTCTAGCCCAGACCAGCCACAAATTTTACGGTGATCCTCCTGCTTCAGCCTCCCATGTTCTGAGATTATGGCTATGCGACATCAAAATTGACCTAATATGGTATTTCATGATTCTTTCTCTTGTTCCCTACAACATTGCTGTCATTCATTTCACTGATACACATGATATAATCACTCAATACACCGTATTTCTTACTTTGAACAAATCTTACCTTTTAGTAGGAGAATAAGAGAAGATTCTCTTTTTATTCTTTCTCTAGCATTCTCCCTTTTCCAAACATAGATCTTCATTTCTGACCTACTCAAGCCTAGTCTACAGATGATCAAGGTATTCTTCATTTCTACGGTTTCTGGTTTCTAGCATTGCCTGTTGATACATCTTTCTGCTAACATGATCCATTCCAACTCTTTGGTGACAGCTTGCCCTAAGACCTCAGTTCTTTAATGGGTTAGGAAGAGTTGATTTTCAATTTGTTTAATTTTTTTTTCCTTTGTGAGGATGATCAAGATGACTTTCCAGTTCCTTATATGCTGTGCCCAAAAATCTATGCATCCTTGATTTCACTTTATCCTTTTAATATTTTCTCATTTATTTTAGTTACATTCTCCTTCCTGTGGGCTTTTTTTCTTTGCTCTAGAGACTGAAATGAGGACCTTTGCATTGAGCTACATTCTAGCCCTTCTTTCTGAGGCAAGGTCTCAATAAATTGCCCAAGCTGGTCTCAGATTTGTGACCCTCCTGCCTCAGGACCACAGAGTGCTGAGACTATAGGTGTCCATCACCATATCTGGTTTTTTTCTAACATCTTAAATCAAAAGCCTACTCTTTTATTTTCCAGGATCTGTACCTACTTAAAATAAATATTTTAGACCGATTTTTTTTCCAAGTGCCATTTTAGTTGCACACCACAAATTTTGGTTCACCATTTTTTCACACATATAATACAAAAAACCATTTTAACCTGTTCCTGTTTTTGTCCAGAAATTCAATGCAATTCAAATAATCTGTTTCCACTACATTTTCATTTCTAGCATTTCCTCCATTAAATGAATAGGCACAGATATGGAAATTAATGCTTTAATGTTGGGCAAACACATTCATGCTCTTTTAACTATCTTTTGCCCTCACTCCACAGGCACAGACTTAGCCCAGGACATCTCCCGGGTAGCAGAACTATCTGCTGAATGACAGTGTCCACATCTGCACTGTTCAATATGGTAGCCACTTGCTCACAAAGGCGACTGATTTATCAGAAGAACAGAATTTTAATTTCATCTTCATTGATTTAGTAGGTGCCAAATGGGTCCTAGCTACCACAATGGGTAGCACGACCCTCCCCAGATAGAGCCTGTCAACTTCGCTGCGGACACTGAGCTAATGCTGCGTTCTAATTTCATTCCACCATGTGGATTCTCCTCTCCTAGCTGGTCCATCATATTCTACCATAAAAAAGAAAACAACACAGTATCAGTTATAATCAATAATGAAGAAATTGAGTTCAGAGAATAGAGGTCACAAGGTATGAATCTCATTAAAGTTAGTAAATCCAGGTTGACTCAAGATAGATAAATCTTCCCAATCTATGAAATTAAACATAACTGATCTCTAAATTTGTCTCACCTACAACATATAACAAAATGTTCAGTACATGAAACTATTTGAATGTCTGTTGATAAATCAGTACTAGGATACAAGCCTATTCCCAGAAGTTGAACACTGCCAGATTATCATTACAACAAAATTAATTTAAGGGATGAGTTCAAATGCCAAAGTTTCTACTTCATATCGCTCAACCTTAAAAAAAAAAAAAAAAAAAAGAACAGCCAGGCGTAGTGGCACACTGTCTGTAATCCCAGCACTTGGGAGGCTAAGGCAGGCATCACTGGGAGTTCCAGGCCAGCTTGGGCTACAAAGGCCAGCCTGAACTGCACAGAGAGATTCTGTCTCAAAAAGACAAAAAAGACAATGTTAGATCAAAAAAATACTCTAAACTCCTAAACACTACACTGCTGAAAATCTTAAACTTTTACTAATAGGATTATTAGCATTTTTGTTACTGTATTAGGAAGTAAATTGAAAAACTTTTTAAGACACAAGATTTTACAACCACAGTATCTGCTAGCTGTCAGAGCAAAGCTAACATCACCCGTCACACAGCCATTAGAAAACCTCACTGCACACTCATCAAAGAAACAGGATGCAAAGAAGGCCAACAACATGATACAGTTATTTAGAAAATGGTTCGAAGTCATTAAGATCCTGAAAGGGTCTCAAGCTTCAGCAGGACACGACAAGCTCTGAAGTTCCCCATCCTTGAGGAACAGAAGGTCCAATGCAATCTACTGCAAAGGAAAGTAGTTCCCAGACAGAAGATTCTGATCATTAAAGTAGCAGCTACTGATGTCCATGCATATACAAAACATGAGACATCAGTTTAAACTGCACCTAAATTCAGGTCAGAGAAAAAAAAATCTAACCACATTAGGAAACAGTGTGTCACATTTGAGTTTTAATATTATTTTTCTTGGTTGGTCTTGGCTGCAACAGATATAAAATATATTGCAAGATTTTCTAAGGTTTTTTGGGGGGCTGCTAAACATAGTCAGCAATTAATCTCTAATTTAGACTTTATAAAGTAAAAGTAATAACGTTTTTAATATAGTTTGATATATTATAGGTACCTGACACATGTCTATTCATCTATCTCTTTATTAACTTTCGAAATCAAATTTAAGTCTCTTCTCTAAAACATTACTTAAAAAGAAGAGAGAGAGTCTGTTATAAAGAACTCTAGTAAGAGTTCATTACAATGTAAGGTCATGAGTTTAGCAATGAAATGGAAATACACAGCCAGGAGAGATTAAATTTGAGACTATGTGGCTGACTGGATTGATTGTTAATTAGGTCAATTATCTAACAGATAATAGAACTGCTTCTTGGCTAACATAATTTGAACACTGGAGCAACCAAAGTAGCTGTATACCAATATAAGTGGTCCAACAGTTTCAGAAGAAAGATCTGATGAGCCACCAATCTTTGATTTACACTTCCACATAGCTCAAGGGAAAATAAACAAGAAAATTCTTGAATGTGTACACTGGAAACAGGCTAAAATACATTTTCCTTTTACCATCATACATTTTCCTTTTAAATTCACATGTGAGCATTTACTCACATATGAAAGTAGATCATAGATTGATAGTAATAAAATTCACAGTTAAGACACTTGTGACAATAGGAAATGTCCTAGAATATGGCACAAAGGCTGTCAAAGGAACCCTCCAAATTATAAGGCCCCTTCTGATTTACTGTAGCTGTCATGACATATGAAGGGGAGACTCTTGGAGCTGGCCACAGAAAATGTAACTCCCCAACTGAGATTTCAGAAGCATATTGAAAGGTCACATTGGTATGGTTTTTGGAGTGCAAATCAAAGTGATTATTTAAAAACAAAGCATGGAGAAAGCAGCATCTCAGGCTGTCTCTTTGGGACCCGAAACTCTCGGACCCGTAGAGTGGCCTGGGCTGTTTGGATCAAAAGTCTGCGCAGACCTGCATCTCGGCCTGACTCTTTGGGACTGGTAAGCATGCCCTTCATCCGCAAGGAACTGCCTGGAGATCGGCATCTGGGCCGCGTCTGTTTGGGCCCATAGCCCCGCCCTTCACCCCCAGGAAGTCTCCCAGAAAGCAGCATCTCGGCCTGTCTCTTTGGGACCCGAAAGTCTCGGACCCATAGAGTGGCCTGGGCTGTTTGGATCAAAAGTCTGCGCAGACCTGCATCTCGGCGCGACTCTTTGGGACTGGAAGTCTCCCAGAAAGCAGCATCTCAGCCT
>PVJX010011401.1:0-53719 GCA_004027295.1 Dolichotis patagonum | reverse complement strand
GCTTATGTTATTCTGTTCTGATCTGCTTTGTTCTACCCTCTTTTGTTTTATTCTCTTTCAAATAAAAAAGAAACTTAAATTTGGAGGAATCTGATTGTTTTGATTTGCTTATATGTTCTAGAGTTTTACCTATTTTATCTTTGAGGAGGCAAAGTGTTTCTGCTTTAGTATTTAGAACATTGAACTATTTCAATTTTTGTTTAGAGCATGGTGAGAGCTATGAGTTTAGGTTTAGTCTTCACATGTGTAAAGGCGGTTCTCCCATTTATTAAAGAAGCTCTTTCCTCCAATGAAAGTGATTGTCCTTTTTGTCAAGGATAACATGTCTGAGTGTTTTCCACATCTTCTATATCTCCTGTTATGCACCATGTCTTGCCTTTGATGCCTGGAATTGCTTTTTCTACTCTAGGTATCTTCTGGTTCCACATGAATTTTAGGCATATTTTCCCTTCTTCTGTGAGGTATGTTATGGTATTTTGATCAGGTTTGCATTAAATCTGTATAACATTTTTAGAAGTATGGCCATTTTCACTATATTGGTTCTTTCTCCCCAAGAATAATGGGTATCTTTTCATTTTCTGAAATCTTATTTTATCTCTTTTTTTCAGGGTACTTTAGTTTTTAATATTTCCTTTATTTCTTTCAGTAGATTGCTTACTCAGTGCTTTGTTTCTTTTTAATGGTGTAATGAAAAGTGTGTTTTCCCTGATTTTCATCTCTATAAGTTTGTTATTTTTGTACAGGAATATTATTGATTTTTGAGTGTTGACTTTGTATCCTGCTACACTACTGAATTTAATTATTAAATCTAAAAGTATTTTGGTGGAATTTTGGGGTCATATGTGTAAAGTATCATGTCATTCACAAAGACTGATAATTTAACCTCTGTTTCCTGTATTGTTTTTTCTTTCTCTTTTCTAGTTAGTCTGCTTAATGTTTCTAGAAATATATTAAGTAAGAATAGTGATAATGGACATCCCTCACTCATTTCTCACTTTATAGTGAAAGCTTTCAGTTTCTGATGATTTAGCATATTGGTTGTTTGTCATAGATGGCTTTTATGAAATTGAGCTAAAGAACATCTATTCAAATTTTCTGTAAGGTTTTTTTTTATAATGAATGGATATTCAACTTTGTCAAATATTTTCCTGCATCTATTGAGATGATCATATGGCTTTTGTTCTCTGCTTTGTTAATGTAGTGTGTTACATTTATTGATTTGTGTATGTTTAACCATCCCTGAATCCCTGGAATGAATCCTACTTGGTCATGGTGTATAAACTTCTGGACAATTTGCTGCATTCTGTTTTCCAGTTTCATATTGACAATTTTTACATATATGTTCACTAGGGATATTGGTCTATAGTTCTGTTCATGGGTTGCACCCTTCTCTGGTTTTGATATAGGAGGTATGCTTGCCTCCAGGAATCCTTTTGGAGTCTTGCATTCCTTTCAGTTTCATTAAAGATTTTGAGAAGTAATAGCATTAAATCATCTCTAAATTTCTTAAGCATTCAGCAGTGAATTCAGCAGAGCCTAGGCTTTTGTTCATTTGTAGTTTCTAAATTACCTCTTCAATTTCATTGATTGATATGGGGTTATTTAGAATTATCTTATCTGCTTTACATACCTTTGGTAACATCATATGTATCTAGGAATGTGTCCATAGCTTCTTCATTTTCTGTGTTATTAGAGTACAGCATCTCCAAAAACATAGTGTTAATCTTCTGAATTTCTGCATTATCTGTTGTATTCTCACCCTTATCATTCATAATTCCATGGAATTGAGACTATTTTAGTAAGGTTGGCTAAGAACTTGTCTACTTCATTTAATCTTCCAAAGAACCGAGTCTTTAATTTGTTGATTCTTTGTACTGTTTTCTTAGTATCACTTAGATTAATTCTACTCTGATCCAGTTTCCTGATGCATACATCCTTTGAATATAGCTTTCTTCTTTTTCTAGAATCTTGAGGCTCTACATTACATTGTTTAATTGAGCTTTTTCACTTTGCCTGATATTGGAACTCACAACTATATATTTTCTTCATAGGGCTGCTTTTATTGCATTCTATATGTTCCAGAATATCCTATTGGCATTATTAATTGTAGAAATTAATTTCTTCTTTAATTTCACCTGGGACACATGAGTTGCCCAGTGGGGCATTATTCAATTTCCATGTACTTATGGAGTTTTGAGGATTTTTTGTCATTGATTTACAATTTTAATATACTATGTTCTGACCATATCCATGGGATAATTTTAATTTCTTTGCATTTCCTTAAGCTTGTTTTATGAACTAATATGTGATCTGTTTTGGAGAAAGTGCCATGTATAGATGAAAAGAATGTGTATTCTGTTGTTGGTTGGAACATTCTGTACATATCTACTAAGTCTATTTGTTCCAAGATTTGGTTAAGCTCTGATATTTATTTGTTGATTTTTTTGTCTAGTTGATCTATTTATGGCAGTGGAGTATTGAGGTCCCCTGTTAAAATTCTATTAGCGATTACTTGTTTTTGTTCAAATCCATTAGCATTTTATATTGTTGTGTGTATTAGTATTTGGTGCATATACATTTATGATTGTTAAATTTTCCTCTTGATTTATTACCTAAAGAATTATATCGTGAACTTCAATGTCTCTTTTGATCAGTATTGGCTTGAAACTCATTTTGTTTCAAATGGGTTACTCTTGCTTTTTTATGGTTTCTGTCACATGGAGTATGGTTTTCCTTTGATTTTCATTCTATGAATTTCTTTTTGGGTTAAATGTGTTTCTTCTATGTAGCATATTCTTGGACATTGTTTCTTTACCCATTGTGCTACTTTTTTTGGATTAATTAATTGAAAGCATTCAAATTGATGGTTATAACTGATATGTATTGACTTAACTTGGTGATATTATTTCTTTATTGTTGGTCCAGTTCTTTCCCATTTATTTAATTGCTTGCTTTGTCTGCTAGGTTCATCCTATTATGATTCATGCAAAGTTTGTCTTCACTGATTTTGTCCAGAATATCCTTCAGAAATTTTGGAATGCTGCTGGTTTGGTGGTCATGAATTTCTTCAGATGTTCTTTACCATGGAAGTATCTTATTTCTGCATCTATTTTGGAAGATGATTTTGTGGAATAAATCAATCTGGATTGGAGGTTGTTTCCTTTTAGGGCTTGAAATACTTTACATGAAGCTCTCATTGACTTAAGTATTTGTTTTAAGAAGTTTCTCACTTTATAGTGAAAACTGTGTTTCTGCTGAGCTAGTTCTAGATGCTTCATTTATCCATATGTCAAATTCTTTCCTATGCTTGGGAAATTTTCTATCATAATTTCTGGGAACAGTTTTATTATATCCTTGTTCTATCCTCTCATTATTTATTAATTCCAATCAATCTCGTTATTCTTCTGTGCATTGTCTAGCAGCCATCAGATTGACTTTTCATATCCAAATGCTATTTTTAAAAGTCTTTCATTTGATAGCTCCTAACAACAAACCTGTCTTCTAGGTCTGACATTCAGTTATCACATTGGTTGATTCTACTGCATATACTTTCAATAGAATTTTTAATCCCCTGCATATCCATTTGAATCTGTTTCACGTAACCAATTCTTTACTACTTTTGGCATTCCTGGTTTCCAACACTTTCCTAAATGCTTGTATATTTTAAACATTTCTATCAACTAGTTTCACCAAGTATGTCCTTGACTATGGTCATAATCTCTTTAGTTATCTCTTTTATTTATCTCTAGAGTTTAATGAAATGATTTCTGCTTTTATCCCAGAGCCTCATTAATCTACTTTAACCCTGTTACCATATCAGGAAGTTTAACTGGGTGGCTTTTTATTTCTTCTACCTAAATGATCCCTTGACTTTTCTTGGGTGAGCTGGATGTCTTGTGTTCTATCTTGCTTTTGTGGCTTCTCATTTTCTATTTTTAAAACTTGTTTTCTTCTTTTATACTTGTAAATTGCTCATGGTAGGTAGCTCCATTACTAGTATTGAGATCTTATGAAATGATTACTTTTCAGAGATATCTTCTAGGTATTGCTGGCTTTTTGGCTCATGAGTGTGTACCAAGGTCCCAATTCTTCAATTATTAGTGAAGAGAGGCTGCAATTTGGCCTAGCAGCCAATTCTTTGTTTCTAGTCTATTACATTGTTTATGACCTCCAATCTCAGTACAAGGAAGAACAACTGATCACAACAATGTCACTTTGGCTAAAGTAGTACAATTACTAAAATCAATAGCATCAATCACAGGCAAGATAATGACAAACTGTGGTAATAGTTTGCCCCTGGTAAAAAATGGGTACAAAATTTAAAGGTATATAAGAAAACCTAAGACAAATCAGAAAACTATCCTGAGTAAAATATCAACTCAGTAGAGAAATTTTACTCTCAGGGGAAAATTTTTTAAAGGGATAAAGGAAGAAAGAGACAAATAAGAGATGAGAAGGGAATTAGAAACAAGGCTGGAGGATAAAGGAAGATTCCTCAAGATGGAAATAAACAAGGACAAAACAAAACCACAAAGAAAACACAACGACTCTAAAAGCAATGTGCATACTCATCAAAAAACAAAAACAAATGTTATGGCCTCTGTGTACTCACCCCTCCAAAGCCTCATGCAGTCATATGTGGGGCCCTTCAGAGGTGGCTAGATCCAAAATGACACTGAGATTGATTCATGATGCAATACTAAGATTAAGGGCACTGAGATTAAGGGTGTGAGTGCTACTTGCCCTAAGGGTGAGTAGCCTAGATAATATATAAGGGACAGAAAGAGTCTTAGCTTATTGCTTGCTTGCTTTGTCTTCCACCTGGCCATGAACTGTTTCTCCTCTGCCATTTCCCTCTGCTGTGCCACCCTGCCTTGTAGCCAGCCAACTACGCAGTGAAAGCTCTATAAAGTGTGATCTAAAAAATAATCTTTCCACCTTTAAATCGTGGATGTTGGGTATTTTGTCTCAACAATGAGAAAAGTAATTAAGACAGAATTCAATACCAGAGAAATGAGATCATTGCTGGGACTATATCTGAACATATGGTTCAAAGTCTTTGGAACTTGTGGGAAGAATTTGGAAAGGTTTGGAAATCTTAGATGAAAAAGCATCACTGGAATGCTTGAGGCTGTACCTGATGGGAGATTCTGGTCATAGCTCAGCAGACTAGAATTCTGATAGAAATAATGCTGGTAAAGATGAGGATTGGAAGATTTCTGTTGGGAATATAGACTGCATTGGCTGTCTAGCTCCAAAACATGCATGATATGGCTTACATTTTCTCATGTTTAGAGACTTCCAGAGACCGAGTTTAAGGGGTGGTGGATTAATTATTCTTGCAAAAGAAATTTCAAGACAATCTGATATTGAGGCCATGGGTTTGCTACCACTAGGGGAGGTTAGCCAGGCTTATGTTGAGAATCAAGAGCAAAGAGTGCAGTAGAATGATTTAAAATGTTTTGAGTTTCATCAGAAAGAACGCTCATGTAAAGGTGTGGACTGCAAAAATAGAGCAAAGGAGAAATTGGTTACTTAAAAGACTAGAAAGACATGGGATGGGGATATAGCTCAGTTGCATAAGTCCCTGCCTGGCAAGTGCAAGGTCCCAAGTATGATTCTTGGTACCAAAAGAAAAAAAAAGAATAGCAACACAAATCCAAGTATTTCAGAAGATGGCAACAAAAAATAGACCTGAGGACATCACAAGAAGCAATGAGACACCCCTTTGCAGCCTCAAAATTGCATCCTGTTTCAGAATGGCAGCATCCTACAGAAATTATTTCTTGGGATTGGGTTCACAAGCACTAGATTCTTACAACCAAGAGAGAAGGAAGCCTGGGTATTATTCCTGCTGGTAGCAGACATTGGCATCACCAACATCGTGCTGATTTTAGATGTATGCAGAATGCAAGTGTTATGAGGTCAGGAAGACTTCTACAAAGATTTCAGAAGGAGGTCTTGGAGGTGAGGTAGTATGCTCCTGTGAGGGCAGTGTGTGAAATAATGAGTGTGAATTCAAAGGTGCAATGGAGACCCCAGAAGTTAGAAGCCAGGAAAGTGTATTTCCATAGGAAAACTTCAAGCACATAACCTAGTTGTCCAAAAAGAAAAGCCATGGGAGCTACAACCACCAGAAGTGCCATAGCAGTAGAGCCAGCCAAGTCCACTGAAGTTCACAACTTGCCACGGATTGCTGGAGATGCTGGATATGGATCTACAGGACTTAATATTTTTTCTCCTGAATTTTGGACTTACTTTGTTCCCATTCCTTTCTAACTCCTTATTTTAACCTTTTAGAATGGAAATGTCCATCTTGTTCCATTGAATGTTGTGAGTATTTAAGTTGTTTTTCAGTTGTACAGGGGCTCACAACTAGGAGTTTGCCTTAAATCTCAGAGGAAACTTTTGACTTTGGCTTTTCAGCAATGCTGAAATTGTTAGGACTTTGGCAACTCTTATAGATAGACTAAATACCTTTTGCATAAAGGGATATGCATGGGTCTTTGCAAGAACAGAAGCAGAATGTTATTGCTTGTGTCTAGATGTCTCCCCAAAATCTCATGTGGTGATAAGTGGGGCATTTCAGAGGTGGATGGATTGGAATGTGTGGTGTTGGGATTTATTCATGATGCAATGCTAGAATTAAGGGCTCTAGGATTGTGAGTGCTATCTGCCTTGAATATGATTAGACAGAAAGAGGTTCATCTTCTTCCTTACTTGCTTTTGTTGTCTTCTACCTGCCATGAACTATTTTTCCTGTTATGACCCTCTGCCATATCACCATTTCCCTTGGTGCCAGACAACTATGAACTGAAATCTTTACAAATTGAGCTAAACAAATCTTTCCTCTCTTAACTCATGATTGTTGGGTATTTTGTCTCAGTAACAAGAAAAGCAACTAAGGTAACAAACAATCAAGGAAAAAAAAGATAAAAGCAAAGAGAAGAACAAAAAGACGTTTCTCCATGACTTCAAGTTTATCTTCTGAGGTCTACAGTTTTGCGGGTAATGTTGAATTCTGAGTGTGTCTCTGCTGAAATTGGTAGACCAAGGAGACAGACAGGGCCCTGATCCACACTGGATGACCCCGTTAATCAGCAGTAGGATTAGGGTGAGTGCTGGATAATCACAGCAAGCCTGCAGTAGGAATCAGGTATATTGCTGGTTCTGGTGCTTTCAACTTAACAAAATTTAAGCACAATCTTGGCCTCTGGTTGTGGTATTGGGACCTGAGTTGTTCAGCCTACAACACATGAGTGTCTCATGCCAACCTTGGCTTGGATTCACTGATTCTAGATATCTCCCACTTTTGTGAATCCCTAGTTGCTGGGAACCCTGAGAGAAAGCTAACTCAATGCTGCTCCTAGTTCCATGTTCTGTTGGCGCCTCTCTAAAATGGTATCTGGCCAATAACTCTCTGGGGGATGATTAGACTAGAGTCACTCACCAGTTGTTGGAGTTCACAGCATCCACTGTGCCATTTCACTGGTGTGTTTCTCCATGTAGAACTGTGGGGTCACCTGCCATCACTGTCTCTGTAGATAGGAGTGTCTTCTTTTATGCTTCAAGCCAGAAGTCTGGATTAAAGTGTATTTTGTCACCTCCTTTTCCTGCATTGATTTCTGCCTCTTCCCTTTCTTTGGTAGGCTACAACTCTTCCTTTAGATTCTTAATGGGTCCCAGGGACCCACCTTGCTCCTTCTTTTCTTCCCCAGTTGTTACATTCCAGTGTCTGGATTCAAATCTCAGAGAAGTTGATTTGTTATTTACTGCTCTGCCATCTTCCTGTAAGTCCTACTATTTTTGATTTCTAATTTCACTCCACTGTGGTAGTTGAACACATTTTGTACAACTCTGAACTTGAAATTTACCTTTAAAATCTATCAAAACTTGTGTTATTACTTTGCATATAATATATTGCAGAGGATATGTGTACTTGACAAGAATGCATATTGTTTTTATTGGGTAGAGTGCTCTATCTGAGGTCTAGTTGGAGATTACACTTTTAAAGGCTTGCAGAGCTTAACATTGTTGGTTTTCTTATTTATTCTGTGGCTGAAATTGAGATACTGAGTCCCCAAATATTATTGCTGAAATAGTTCACTCTCCAACTGTCACCTTTTGTTCCATGTACTGCACCTCTCTCTTTTAAAATATGTGTATCTTTATACTTGCATTATTTCCCTTGGAATAGATCCTTTTATTACTATAAAACAGAACTCCTTATCTCTAATAACATTTTTATCTTAAAATCTGTTTTCCTTATAATACCCTTTCTACTTCTTTTATGGTTGTGTTTTCCACAGTGTGAGGTATGATAAAAAAGTACATTCAAATTTTCTTTAAAAAATATTACAACAAAAACCAACCCCCCTTGCTTCAAACACACATCCCATTATTTTTTCTAATTTCTAAGGCAGTTGTGAAAGTCCTCAGTGATTTCACTGAGTGTCTTTAGTTGTGCTCTCCTGGCTACCTAGAGTTCCTAACCTCACTTAAAATGTTCGTATTTCATATTGTTAATGGGGTAGCAAGATTTAAAATATACATTATCCTCATCACTCTGCTTGGATGGATTAAATGCTGTTCCAGTTTGTCTACTTACACTAGACTTGAGGACAAGGTCAGTTATCCCAAAAATAAGAGGACATAATATGGTAATCACCTTAATTTCCTATCAACTTAATAAGAAGCCCTGTATAACTTATTCTGTCTTATTATGACTGATCTTATTTGAATATGGTTTGTTAGATTGCTGTTTTGTATTGACTGATTTTATTCAAATCTGTTATGATTGATAGCATCAAGTCTAAGAATATAGGCAACTACATTGAAGATGACAAGATTCACTAAGATGCTCACTTTGGTTTGATTATTACTTGCTTTTGAAGTCTTATAATGTCTTAAATAATTCATTCGTTTTTATTAATGTTGTTATACACTGCTGAGACACCATGGTAACCATTGTAGATAACCTTGTATTGTGGTTTTATATGACTTTTTGCTTCATGCTCTTCTAGGAATTATTTTGTTTTGTTTTCCCTTCTAATACAGAAAGGATAGATATAAATGTAGAAACTCATGCATGTGTAGAGCTTATAAGCAGTTTACAAGAACCAACTATATAACACATGTTGAACTAAACAACTACTTTAAAGAAAAAGACACTAGAATACCCAGTGTTGACTCTGTAATGTCATGATGTGTAATCCAGCAATACTATCATTCTTTGTTCAAAGTGATTTTAGCTTGTTTTGTTTTATTTAAGTTCAACAAACATGAAGGTATGGACAAGCTGTTTTGAAGAGAATGAGAGACACTATGGCAGGCATTCTTGGCTTCCCTATTGTCTGGTCTTGAAGACCTGAAACACCCTCCTCATCCTGCTCAGATCAGTTCCATACTATGTTGTTTCATGTGAATTCCCTGTATGTGACAATATGGACAACTATTTGGAAGAAAACAAGAGTCAATATGATAGAGAGTGGATATCTCTGATCGTCTAGCTTTGAAATTTATGTCTCTTACATTGCTTTCTTGTGATCTGTTTTGTTGTATTTAATTTTACCCTTTTGATATAATTGCATGTATGTTTGAGTGTGTAAGATGGATGACCATATTGCTGTTTTTGTCAGATCATGGAGCAGAACTGTTAACAGTGTTTGAATGTCTACTTTGCATGTTTTAATTTTGTTATTTGAACAACTACTTCCAAGATGTCAGTATGTAATTTTTCAAGTAATGATTTCTTAGTGTTTTTTTCTTTTTTGTTCTTTTTCCTTTTTTCCTTGTAATGCTGTATTGTTGCTACCCTTTATTCTGTTTTGTTTGGTGTTTTTTTCTCTTTAAATAAAATTTTAAAAATGTTCATATTTCATGGACATTTTCAGTTGAGGAAAAGCCAAAAATTGCAAGGTTGCAGGACTGATGAATAAGGTGGATGTGAACAGACCATAATATTTACAAGCCCACCTTTCAACGATGTGGTACCAGTAGAAGCATTTTTTTTTAAAAAATAACACCTTACAAAGGAAAGAACTAGGGCTTCCAGATCTGCTTTAGAATGGGGCAAGATGGTGGGATGTCAGAAGCAAGTGTAAATAATTGGAGGGTTACTAGCAATGTGTTTTCTACTGTAATAATTTTTGTATGCTAGCATTCCTTGCATGTTTAGATTAACCATTTCTTTTGCTGTCTTTTTACTTTTCACTGATTTGTATCATTGAATCTGAAATGTCTCTGTAGACAGTACAGTTGGCTTTTTAAAGCCTTTTTAAGCTTCTGTCTCTTGATTATTCAGCCCACTTAAACTTGATACTTACATGGGTTTACTTCTCTCTGATATTTTTGTATGCATGTCCCATAACTTACAATCTATTTTGTTGGAAACTGACTTTATAATGTATTGTAGCAAATCTGTATACTGACACCCTCTACTCTAGGTCTTGATATTATTTCCTTGTTTATATGTTTATGTTTAGCTGGGTTATTTTGTCTATTTCATCTTCTAGTTGTTAATAAACTAATTTTTCTCCTTGGAAAGTCTCAGTAGCTGATATTCCTTAGCCATCCTGGGAGATCAGTGATTTGGGTAGGGAACTCTTTCAGTTTCTTTGACTACACCAGCTATTATGATCCACTAATTACAAGCATACATTACTCAAATTCTAGATATTAAGGATTATTTTTTGGTTGTTATTTTTCACGGTATTGGAGAATGAATCCAAAGCCTCAGATGAGTCAAGTGCTCTACCACTGGGTTATATAAAAATAGGTTTTGTTTTTAGTTTGTTCTGAACCTAGGAGAGCTCTTCTCTCAACTGTCGTATTTCCTGGTTTTCCTCTGCAAATTAGCCTGTATATATTTAGTCTCTAGCTTCAATTTCCACTGTTAAAAGCACTTGTAAGCAGGTTGGGAAATGAAATTAGTTCCTTTGAGAAGAGATAAAAAATGGTTTAATGGTCCACTTCTTCTGATGGGCAAAATCTCTGAGCTAGGGTTCTAGAGTTGGTGATGGCAATGGCAAAAGTTTCTCCCAGCAAAACCAACTCTAGAAGAAGAGGTTTTATTGGGAGCAGGGTAGCAGCCTAAAGTCTTGTAGCATGGAAACACCACTTCATGAACTGTGACAAGGATAATCAATATGCTACATCTGAGCCTGGAGTATTAGGGCAACAGTCCTATTCCATGAGTTGGGGATGGGAAGACAGAGGTAAAAATCTGTCAACTTCAATCACTGGTACTTAGCTTCAGCATTAGCTAGAGGCTGAGAAATGAGGTATATTGATGTTTTCCAAGCAGGAAGAAAGGAGAGGGATAGGGGGCTCTCTATTGGTTGTTGCAACAGTCTCAAGTGGGAAGTGAAGGGAGAGACCTTGGTTCAAGTATGTATTTCTGCCTCTCCTTCGCCCCCTCCCCCCTCTTTTTGAGTGATACCAGGGATGGAACCTAGGGTCTTTGCACCAAGCTATATCCCCAGCCTTAGGGTCTTTGCACCAAGCTATATCCCCAGGATTTTTCATTTTAAGACAGGTCCTCGCTGAGTTTTCCAAGATGGACTCAAACTTATGAGCCTATTGCCTTAGCTTCACATACTGCTAAGATTACAGGGATGTGCTATCACCTTAATGAATGTTCATAGATTTTCTTGAGTAGATGTTTTCAAGCTTACTTTTAGGACCACTTCTAGAGGCTTAAAGTGGTTTTAAAAGATACTTTCTGTCAGTTTAACTGAGGAAAAAGTTATTGAAACTCCTGTCATGTCATTAGTTTATCTTTCCAATTGCATTTTACACTTTCTAAACTACATTTAGTAACCCTTTCCTTGTAAGAACAGATGACTCTTAAACGAATTCATATGAGTGTGTGTCTGTCTAAGTAATATTAACCAGTAGGTCAGAGGGTTAAGAAAGTGAACTCTTCAAAAGAAGTATATTTTGGAGATTTGAAAGACAAAGGCTAAAATTTGGAAGCCCTTAGAAGTCATTCAATGTTCAACTTCAGTGTGGTACAGATAAAGACAACAGAAATCAAAGATAACAAGGATTCAGCCAAAGCCACAGAAAACTTTACAGATCTAGAACTAAAACTAGTACAACATAATGGTACATATAATAATTAAATTCACAGGCTTTAGGAAGAGATCTGAGTGTAAATCTCACCACTTATTAGCGGTGTAACCACTGGCTAATGTCTTTGCTTTCCTATAACATATATTGGTCATCTGTGAAATGGGATTAACAATACCTGTCCAAGACATCTGAGGGCTCAAGAAACATAATCACCAATACAAAAACTCTGACACCAATATACCACCATCATCACGAATTATTTCTGTAACCTCTCCACATCCATCTCATGTAACAAAAACAAACTGAAGAATTCTCTTAAACTTGTTTTCAGTGTTCTGGATCTGTACTTAAAGGCTGCTGTTACTTAAAGGTATTTACATGCGCACACTGAATATTCAATATTTCCATTCCTCATTAATCTTCAAGACTCCATTCCCTCTCTTGTATAATTAAAATGGATCTAGAAAGATCCAGTTTCTCTTAGCTTCTCTTTCTCTTCTTACTCCTCATCAAAACCGAAGTACTTGACTCTAGATCGCTACATCTACTGGACACATTTTTGAATATGCAAGATATGCCACAGCTAATGATAGCTAATGAAAGCATAAAGTTCTAACATAGATTTTTAGGCTATGTTCTCTTAATACAAGCACCAATTAGGTATAAGCTGGTAGCCACATCTGTTGTGCTCTATTTTAAGACTTAAAATAAATCAAAATTGACTATTAGGAATTAGGTAGTGAGCCCAGAAAAGATGAATATACTCTATATTTGATTCCATTTTAATTATGTTTTTATAGTCACCTTGGCTGAAAAGAGAAGTAAATAACCTATCTGCTAAAACTTAATATTTCATTCCTTGGATGATTATTGGAAGGAATAGTTTTTTTAGGAGATGAGGAAATGTGGTATTGTGAAATATGAGATCGATGCAAATGTCATTATCATGGACTGAATACTACATAAGCAGACCTAAGGGCTTTTCAAACTCCATTGCAAAATTTTAGTTCTTTGAGAATAAATTCAACAAACACAGTCCTTAATTACTTGAAAAATTTCCCCAAACAAGTGTATCTTATGACAGAATTGTTATAAAATTCAAATCAACACTTCAGATTCACCTTACTGTACATAAAGGCCTACTCAAACACTTATCAAACACTACACTGCCATATTTATTAATTAGAAAAAAATTGATTTCATTAAAATGACTCCAAAGGATGGGTGTAAAAAAGTTGAGACAGTAAATAATTTTTGAAATGATCTTTGTCTTGAACACTTTGAATCTGGAGCATTTTTTGTTTAAATGAGAGCATAGTGACATTAAATGAGTAAAATTCATAAGTAGCTCAAAGAATATATATATGTACATATATTTATACACATGACATATGTAAATTTTTCACCTCATAACAAGTTACACTAAATTAATCAACAACTTTACTGCATTTTCTGAGAACTGTATGTGAAACTCATTTGAACTCAGATTGAAAAAAGTCTTAGGTTTTGCACTGTCCAGGCTATACAGGAATATGAAAACTGGCAAGAACTGATAGATTTGGAATAAAAAAATTATAAAGCACACATGTATAGGATATCAGAATTAATTTTCACAAGAGTAAGAACTCTATTTTAGGTGGGTCTTTATCCTTGTGTAAGTTTATACATTTTAAGAACTTCATTTATTTTACTACTTCAAAGCCAGCATCTTAAAAAAATTTAGCCTCTAACACTCACCTCCCAAAAGTAGTAAGAGGCTTAGTTTTAGACGCTTTCATGCCTTTAAGTCAGCAACCCATGGACTGTGATCTTAAAGAATTATGTGCACAACTTAAGAGTCTCCACAGAAACTGAGGAGGAAAATGGAACCAAACATTAACCCATTATTTAGACATAAAAGCTAAGACTAGAAACCTGGTAGTAGTTATCCTGGATAAATCAAGGCCTTCCTATTTACTAACCATATTGCTTTTAGCAAATCACTAGATTTCATCAAAACATTCTCACATGAGAAATGGAGTTGACAGTGTCATGTCAGTGTTTGAGACTGAAGGATGAACTTCGCAAATTGATAGGCTCTTTATATCTGAAAGTTTGATTTAGTGCCATTGTGGGGTTTTTTTATGTATCTTGGCTGATTTGCCTGTTAATCTGTATTTAGGACAATTAACTTGATAAGGATTTATAAAATAAATGAATAAGATGCTGGCAATGCAGTTTTAAAAAGGGGGTGCAGGGGAAGGAGAAACAAGAAATGTGATATGTTACATACATGTATCTACTCCCCACAATGAATGTAATCCTTATGTATGGCAAACTTGTACTAATAAAAATTTGAAATTTTAAAATAATTATAGTACTTGACACATAGGTACTCAATAAATGTTGGATGAAAAATAAGAAACAAGTGAACAAATGGGAAAAAAGCTTAGTCTCATTAATCATTTCC
Organism: Dolichotis patagonum; assembly: GCA_004027295.1. Taxonomy (NCBI): domain Eukaryota; kingdom Metazoa; phylum Chordata; class Mammalia; order Rodentia; family Caviidae; genus Dolichotis; species Dolichotis patagonum. The sequence continues at coordinate 39,195 of PVJX010011401.1, read as the reverse complement.
TACTACTAATATAAAGAGGATATATATTTAAACTCATTTGAGGCTGTAATTCCAGCACTCGAGAGGCTGAGGCAAGAGGATCATTGCAAGTTCAAGACCAGCCTGGGCTACAAAGTGAGCTCAAGGCCAGCCTGAACTGCATAGTGAGATTCTTTCTCAAAAAGACCAATAAATAAATAAATAAATAAATAAATTAATAACTCATTTGAACTCAGATGGAAAAAAGTCTTAGGTTTTACACTAGCAAGGGTACACAATAGTAACTCCTGCCAAGACAAATCTTTAATGGTGATAACCACATAAATCTAGGACAAGAATGTAACTCATTACTTCAGTACTCTAAAAATTTCTGCTTGAATAATTATAAGCAATGTGCTATAAAAGGAATTAAGATATGTTAATTCTCCCCACAATCGATGCAATCAGTATTACTGCAAATATATACTAATAAAAATTAAATGGAACAAAATGTTAAGACTAGTATTTCTAGTGTTGAAGATGCAGTGTATTTGTCAGTCATAAATTTCTGAATTGGACAGTAAAAGTGTATCTACCATAAATTTCAGCTACTATTTTGTCTTGATGATTACTTTTATCATGCAACCTATTAAAAACACTTAAAACAAAAAAGAACCGCCAAACCCAAAACTGAAAGTACTTGGTAATTTAGTGACTATGAGAATGTTAAGGTCATGCTATTTGCAGCTCCACAGGGTCAGACTAGACAAAATTAAACTTTATGTTTTTATACACAAGATTAACTCTAATTTATAAATTAAAAATTATCACATAGAAGAAATTCAGAACTACCAGCACTTATCATTAATATTTTAGATGAACAGCATCTAAAGATAACAAAATATTCCTCTTAAAATGACATTTTATACAATTTGGTAAGCAAGTCTCATTTTAACATGATAGTTTAAGTTTTTGTAAAATGTCAAAAGGGAAAAAAGACATCTTAAGACAGTTTTACTGGTTTATATTACTAGATAGATTATACAAAGTTGCTAAAAGAAATCTACATTTGACTACAGAAATGCTAGTTAGAATTACACAACAAAAATTAACCACAGAAAAATCCCTAAGAATGATTAAACCCTATCAATTAATTAATATCAATTACTGTGAAATAATTTCTTTCTTAATAAATTTACTAGAAAACTTATAAAATTGCAGAGTACCATAAAGATGCTGAGTAGAGAATTCAGCAATTCAAAATTTACCTATGAATGAAAAAGATACTAGCATCAGAAAAATTTTGTCTTCAATATTAAAATTAATATTATTTTGCTAATAACTTAAAAATTATTCACTAGAAGTTTATAGTCTGCAGGTGACAGAAACTTTATGAAGGCAACTGTCAGCTGGCAACAAAGGGAAAGAAGGCTTAATATAGTGGTTTCAATTTATTTTGTTCATTTTTAGAAATTAGTTTTAAATAGTCAGTGGCATATAATTCAGAGAATAGATAGCACTTTTTTCTTGACCTTCTCAACTACGAAAAAAATTGACCTTGTGAATACTGCCATAGTTTTGTTATAAAAATATCTTTAAGTTTTCTATTTAAATGTCTAGAGAGTGAGGTAAATCTAGCAACTAAACAAAATTACCAAACATTATATCAGCGACTGAATATTGTGAAAAGTCTGGCTACTTTCACAACCACTGAATCTGATTCCAGCAGATGAAGTGGTGTTTTTTTAAATGTCTTGATTTTTATACTAAATCTAAAAAACAGACATACAGTACATGTATAAAAGATGCATTCTGGTCTTTAGTCAATTTACTTATCTTGAACCTGGTGGAATTCCTATCACTAGGAGAAAAATCTGGGAACTGTATAGGCTCAGACCTAGGATGAATCAGATCCTGGCTCAAAACTCATCTCCTACTTTACTTTTCTCCCTCCTGCAGTTATAAGGAACTAAAGTAGAGCTTATAGTACAGGTAAGCTTTGTCGGCAAGTTGAACATAAATATGATAGGGATTCATAGCTTAGGTGTTAAAACTAATAAATGCACAATATATTAAAATCTATTCATTTTGAAAAAGCTTTACAAAACAGTTTATTAGTGCTTTTGCAGGCTGTTATATAAGGCACCAAGCAGCCAACATTGAAAGTGTTAATATTTACTACCTAAAAGTGACCCAACAAATATTTTAATGACTATATCAAAAATATTCTTTTATATTAAGCACCTTTATTTCTCAAATTAAAAATAATAGTAATAAATCATTCTATGATAAAGAAGCAAGAAAGCAATGACCCAAGAATTATATACTATAGATTCTAAAGCTGCATAACAGAAACCTGTTTCTGTTATAACAGAAACCATTATTTCTTTCTTCTTGTTAATTTACCTCTGGCATATGAGTTAAGGCATAAAGCAGCAAGAGTGCAATTGATTCCAAACAACTTGGAATTTTATTGTAAACATCCCATAAAGAATGGCAACAAATTAGTCCAGTTTTTTGTCTCTGAAAGTAATTACTTATAATTACTGATATCTGCCAAACAAAATATATTTTATAATTAAGCCAGTTCAGTTTACTTTTTTAAAATAGCTGAATTAATGGACATTTTGTCCATTTACAACATCACATCAACTATTAACTGAATGGTTTTCTATATTAAAATTTATGGATATTAAAAGCAAACGTAAGGAACAGTTTTGTTAATACTGTGCAAGGAATTACAAAGGAAAACAATGATAAGTTACAGGAAAAGAAATAAATTACTGATTGCCATCACCACAGTATTGTTTAAAGAATTAACATTTGTTGTATTGCCTACAGTGTATTTGGGGACATGTAAAAACACATTTTCCAACTGGGTTTCTAAATATTTTTGTATGTGATTTTGAAAGTCACTTACAAATGGCAATTTCAATATGTATCAACAGTTGTTTTTAAAAATACTTTTCATGCTTTCTTAGGCCAAAGTCTCATATTCTAGAATTAAGATAGGTATAATAATAACAAATAGATATATATAAACACATATTAACTCTAAAATGTAGGGCCTTTCTACTGTATTCTTTCATCAATGGATCAGAAATTTCCAGTCTTGTTCATTGCAGAAAGATAAATGAGGGTAAAAGCAAGCAATGGAGGAAAGATGAATAAACTTGAGTGCTATCCATATTTCACAAAATACAGCACCATAAAAATTTTAACTTTATATTGGTTTTTAATCAAAACTTGATAAATGTGATATTTAAAACTTAATAAAGGAACTACTAAGAGTTGAAAAGCAAAAAAAGCACCAAAATATTTCCCATAATTATTTAAAAACAAATCTTAAAAATGATCTTAGGATATTCAATTTTCAATAAAATTTTCATAAACTTCAGGTAACACAAAAATGTTGGGGATGGGATTAGCATTTAAAAGAATAGACTTTAAATGTCAAAAGTGCCATCCCTTCCCCAAGTATTCATTTCCCAACTTAAAATGCTACTGTAATTGTTCAAAAGGCTGGACATCAAAATACACTGAAAACTGTGCATTCTATAAAGCCGTCTTCCAACTCTGAAGGTAAGTACCAGTTGGCAAATGTGCACAAAATGATTTCTCAGATATATGTAACAAGATGAGTAATTTCTCATTACCACAAACACAGAAATTTTGGAAAAAAATGCTCCAAAACTTTTTATCAAAAAATTATAAGTAGCATTCACATTTTTTCTTTCATTCACTGTTACTGTCTTGTAACAATCTATAGGATTAAAACAAACACTAAAATATAAATTGCTCAAATTTACTTTGAAATATTAGAAGGCTGAGCTAGGTATCTGAGCACGCAGTTGTGCAGAATGAGATTTATGATTTTTATTCGGTTTCACCTCTGGGTGCAACAAAGTGCTGTAGGGAAGCATTCTAGAATAGTACGGTCTCTGGAGAGGGAAACAGAAAAATAAACAAATATAAGGACCAATTAAATTACAATAATAAAGGGATTCAGAAACATTGGGAAACATGAGTGTGTTTTCTAAAAGGCATAACTCCATGGATGACCGACTAGTAAATGCATAGGCTAAGAGCTGTGCAGAGACAAAGAATTGTTAGACAGTATCCTCCATATAAAATATTCTCTCTTTTTTAATGTCTGAAATAAGCTATGTCAAGTTTAAAAAAATGTTACATACATACAAATGCACACACACATACAAAAACAAATTTAGTCATTAGGTTAGTAGGTTAGTGAATGTTTTGGAGAGCATCCTATTGCTGGATACATAGCAAGCCATAGAAGAAGGAACATATGATTTAGGTTTTATAAATATATACACATGCTAAGATCTTAAGGATGGAAATTTAAACACTATTAGCATTCATAAGAAATACTACAGTTTACTCACTATTCATATCTAGTATATGATTAGACTTTTACATGTGTATACTCACATGGATCTAAATATTACAGTAGTTTTTCTTAGCAGAATTCTGACTTCATTTCCTACTTGCTTTGCTATGGCTGAACTCAGACCTTATTTAGGTTTTAAAAGGTCTCTAGAAAATTAAAATGATAAAATACTCAATGTGTATGAATTATGAAAAATTCACAGGGAATGGTGTTACAAAAATAAGCAAAGTAAAAACATGGAAGGTGCAGATAAAAAAGTAAAAATACTATTTCTCAAACCTTTATATTCACACTTATCAAAATAACTTGCATGCTACCAGAAAAGTATCTGTTGTATAATGAAAACTATGCTTAGCTATCATACCCTGGTGACTGCTTAAAATTCTAACTGAAATCAACATTACAGCAAAATGCTGTTCACTAGTATTTTCACAGTATTTCACTACTTATAAAATATACTTAAAAATGTCTTCAACCTTATTATTCTAATTTCCTAAACATAGAAAATATTGACATTTGGGGAATAAATGTGATTTTAATTTTTCAAAATAAATTATAAATAAAGCTCCAGGTAGCTAAAAACCACACGAAGGGCAATTCTTCTACATTTTAAGAAGTCAGCTCTTCACAGAAGAATGTCATCAAAATATGTCACACTAAAATGATACACATATAGATATATCCAAAAATTTAAGCAACTATGTCACTTTGATTAGGGTATGCCAAAGTGTTACTGATTTGAGAGGAAAACAGGCAACATTTAGTCTAAATGCCCAAGAGATAAATAAGTAAAATGGTATATTTTAGCAAAAATTGAATATAAAGTTTCAAATAGGAATAATTTGAATCTATACTATGGTTTAAAATGGCAGTTGAGTTATAACCAGAAGTAGTTTTGGTTTAATGAAAAAAATATAACAGAAAATATAGCTTGATCTACTATCTAGTAACAAAAGTTAGTGCCATTAACAATTCTCAACAATATTTTCATAAAGCCTGAACATCATTTCTACTGCAAGTAAAAATTGCTTAAAGATATTTGTCCAAGAACAACTCCAACCCCAAACCCTATCAAAAAAGCAAAGTTATGTGTGTACTCCTTCCTCTGCACTTACAGATTTTCAGATACATAAAATGATTGAAAATATAAGACAAACACATTAACTTAACAAATATCCTGGGATAACCTAGTATACATAAAGAAGTCTGCATTATCACAAGTTTGATCTAAGTGCAGCAAATTTGCTGTTACAAAAGAAGATCAATATTAATCCTCTTACCTTAAAAATTTAAATATCGAACAAATTAGCAAATCTGTAATCTCAAATTTGAGGAGTAAAATTGATCTTGGACTCAAGCTCACTTACCATGTGCATTCTACTGCTGTAAACAAGACCATAAAGGTTTAACAGATTTTTTTTCACCTATAAAACAATGATTCAAAGTATCAGTGTGCAGTGCAATAAGGTTCTTTTCTGAAAGACCACAAGAACCCTTTGGAATGATAAGAGCAGAATCTATTAAGGTTGATCCAAAGTATTAGCTATCTGAAACATTCTAACTCAAAGCAAATGGTCTGTTATACTTTAAGATTCAAAGGAAAAGCTGCATGTAATTCACTATTAAACAGTACGTGGTAGCAGAGATATATAAGCAATAGACGAAGTCTACTTATACAACTATCTTTTGTGAAAGCCTAAGGTAGAGCATATAATACTTAGGAAAGTTTATTAAACTATTAATTTGACAGCCAATATGATTATTAACAACTTCTCAGCTTATAACTTATGAATATTTTTCCCACCCAAGTTTATTTTTTTTCTCCTTAGTAATGAGTAACAGCATCTATTTTCCTTAGTTTCCAGTAGTTGTAGTTAATAGAGGTAGCTGAGCTACTATTCAAAGAAGTTACTCTTAGTGGATGAGGATTTTTCAAATATTTAAGTCATTCTTTAAGCTCCCAAGTTCTCTTAATGCAGTAAAACATAATAAGAAAGAAAACATATGCAAGAAACTTTGTGTTTGGCACCTTGTCTAGATTGGTATATCAAGTATTCCCTTTTAATAAAGTTAATGCACACTTTAGGACACACCACAAAGATTTGCTACATATTTACAAGGCACCAACCCTTTCTCACCTTTAACGTGAATTAAGCAAATCAATGAAAAGCATATCAAGATCCCCCCACCCCCCAAAAAAAACTGTAGTATAAATATATACTTCAGTTCAGTACAATTAATGAAAGTTTGGCCTGGGAAGAGTAAAATAATCCAGATCGTTCTCATAATATAGAAACTGTAAACATTTAATAGCTGCCTTTAGGATTGGTGTATTGTGCAAAAGTTATTATTACTGGGTATAGGAATCAAAATGGCAAAAACAAAGTATATAAAACTCTGTAAGAAGGTGCTATACTTCTGTGATACAAAAGCAAAAGGATATTCCATTGAGATTAAAAATGTCATGCTACTCTTAAGAAGTAGAATGCTCTTTTAACGTAGTAAATCTGTAGTGTGTCTTGTTGTGTGTTGTGTGCGTGCATGCACGCAAGTGTATGGGCAGAATTTCTTTTAATTTAAGGCCTAATGAGTAAGGCTTGTTTGAAACAAATGAAGTGTGGAGATCAAAGTCTTAAAACAAATATTATACTGGCATAATGGAAAAGCACCAATGTAAAAGGAAGTGGAAGTCCCCACACAACTTGCTTTGTAGATTTCCTGGTAAATTCCCTGCAGTAGAAGGCCATTGAATTTTTAAATTATTCTAAATGCATTAATTATTAATAATTCCATCCCATGAGATGGCTAACCCTGGCTTTTTCTGTCATTTTACGCACTCTGCCTGATCTGGATGTACCAAGATTCAGAGGATCCTCAGTGGACACAAAATTGTCATTATCAGAATCATCATTGTATAAAACAGTTCTCCTGCCTTGGTTTCTTGTTTTAATTCGAGGCAGTCTACTGAAACGTCCTGAAAACATGGTATCAAATTCATCATCTGTAATACGTGCTCGTTTGGCTCTGGTGGCTCCTCTAGAGGCACCTCTTCCTCCTCTCCCTCTTCCTCTTCCTCTAGTGCCACCTCCTCCTCTTCCTCGACCCCCGCGTCCCCTGCCTCCTCTTCCTCTGCCTCCTCGACTCCATCTACCCCATCTTCCCCATCTGCCTCTTCCTCCAGTGCCTCTCATCTTCCAGTTTCTTTTTCCACTGGCATGTTGTTTTCTGAGTTTTCTTTTTGGTCTTGTTTGTATGAATTTACTATAGTCATGATCTCCATCTACATAATCTTGATCTGTTCTGGAAGTTGATTCAGAGTCAGAATCAGAACCACAAGCACTTTCTGAACTTAAACTGGATCCTAACTCTCCACTCTCTGAAGAAGATAAATGTGATTTCTCTTTCGTTTCTTTTTTCTCTTTCTCTTTTCCGCCCATGCTTTCATCTTCTTCTGAGGCACTGAGTAGTTTTCTCTTGATTCCTGTCCGGGGCTCTCTGCCATCACCATTTGTAATAGGTCCATCAAGGGAGTGATCTGAATCAAAATGAATGATTTTTAAGTTAAGCTATGACTTTGATAAGATGGTCATTAAGTTCAAAAGTAAAATAAACTGTCTATCAAAATATTTACTGCCCCAAGATAGATGAGCCATAATCATGGAAGATGTATGAGGTGAAAAAAATTTTGTTTGAAATGGAATCAAATTTATTGGTACATTTTAGGTACCATAGGGATGTATTAGGTACCAAATTCATCATAGGGAATTTTTACCTGCACATGAAAGACCTTGGTTCTTTTTTTTTCTCATTCTCCTACATTCCATTCAATCCCTCAAGGCCTAAACTTTAGGAAAAACTATATGGGTACATGAATCTTAATAATTAGACTTATTTATTCAATAAATATTTATAGAAAAGCTATCATGGGCTGGGTATTACTAAGAACTAGTAATATGTCAACAAATATTGTAAGACAAAGTCCTTGCTCTTGCAATTGATATTTTTAGAGGAGAAAGCTAGATAGATAATGAAATGAATAAATAAATTATACCAATTTGAATAGTGATACATACTATAAAGAGGGTAAAACAGTGAAATTAGTTGTTGGCGAATATTTTATTTTTGTATTTTTTTTAAAAAAGCAAAACAGAAAAAAAGGGTAGAAATAATACAGAATTTCAAAAAAACAGCAAGAAGTCAACACTAGTTAATATATTACACATTGTTATCTTAGAAGTAGTTGCCCAGGTTACAAAATCAAAACATAAAAAATGAACAATCAAGCAATGTATTTTTAATTTTCTTTTTGGTACTGGGAACCAAACTTGTGACCTCACGCCTGTCAGGCAGGTGCTGTAATGCTGAGCTAAATCCCTGGCCCATTTACTCAACAAATATTTACCTGGGTATTACTAATATATCAACAGATACTGTAAGAAAAAGTCCTTGTTCTTGCAATTGATATTTTGGTAGGGAAAGCTGGACAGACGATCAAATGAATAAATACATAATACCATTTTGAATAGTGATACATACTATAAAGAGGATTTAAAAAGTGAGAGTATGTAGTAGGAAATATTTCAGATGAGAAAAATTTTTTGCAGACACAGGTTTTATTTTGTTTAGTTTTTGTGGAGCTAGAGAAATTTTTCAAAGAAGTAACTGAAAAATGAGACTGATAGAATAGAGATGTTTGGTCTGGGCAAATGGACTTGTAAAGTTATTAGTACCAACATGGCTGATATAGTTGTCAGAGTAAACTGCTTTACTTGTAAAAGACAAAAACAACCAAAGTAGGGGAAAACTGCAAGGAGAGAACAAGCTGGACCAAAGAAAATAAACAAATATAAAATAAACAGACTTCCATAAATATCAGAAGTGTGTAAGTCAGGAAGTAAGGTTCACAGAGAAGGTAGACAACACTGTGCAAAAGATCAAAAATGTAAGGACTAAGATGTGGATATACTAGATTGGCACTGAAGACTACTGGTAATATGGAGAGTAATGTTTGGAAAGTGGGTTGGGCAGTAGCCAGACTACAAAGGATAAAGGAATGTGTGGACTGAAAGAACATAGAGGCATGAAGTATATACTACTCTTTCTTAAAGCTTGTCAGTGAAGGAAAGGGTCAGATAGATGAGAGACAGCAGTGCCATAAGTATGCAATGTTCAGCAGGATCAAAGGAGAGAAAAAAGACACAAACTGGAAAAATGAAGACATTATTTTAAAGTAATAAGATGTTTCAATATTTCCTATATAATCAATATAAAATAAATCTTTAAAAAGTATTTTTAAATTATTTTATGTTTATATAACAATGAACCTTGGTAAGGAGAACTGAGTGGTGACTAAATGAAGGATCATTTCTCAATGAATAAGCTAAGGGTTCTTTCACTAAAATGTATGCGAAATTGAATCTATATTCTAGTAATTAATAGTTATCTCAGTGAATAATTTTACAAATTTCAAATAGCTGAACTTACCACAACTTTCTTTGAGTATGTTCTGAGTCCATAACATAGGACTAAGCATAAGACGAGACTCTGAATTAGTACCATAGCACCCTGATATGGTCCAAGGTAGATGCTCATGATAATGAACTAGGTTGGTGATTTCTTTTTAAGCACTAAAAATTTTTCATTAAATAAAATGTTATATGGAAGCTCATTATATGAAATAAAAAATGGCTGCTCTGGTTAAATGAGAATAGTTCATCTCAGGATTCCTGAAGTGTCTATGTAGATCACCTAGAAAAATTCAGGGCATAGTCTACAAATAAACAACTTTGTGAAATTACAGGGTATCAGGGGAAAGAGTATCTGAATTATGTAATTGAAAAACCTTGGTAAGGAGAACAGAGTGGTGACTAAATGAAGGATCATTTCTCAATCTAGGTCTGTTTTTCAAATGGAGTACCTGACAAAAAATTTAAGACCAGTTTAACATATGAAAAACCCTATAGGTGTCTAACATTCTGGTTCTTGTGTAATTGGGGAAATAACTTTTAATTCATTTTTTCTTCCTTTTCATTTGACATTTTATTTAAAATACTAAAATATATTTCAAAATATTGGATATCTGCTAATGGCCTGTTCTTCACTATCTAATTCAGATTGGACAATATTAAAATTCTCATAAACTATAAGGACATATGAGTTTTTACCAATATAATATTATAACAGTTTTTATTCCTCTTCCATCAAAAGAAAACAAAGAATAAATGGCCTGTTCTACATCTGCTTCCTACCTTGTTTAACTGGTAAAACTCTACTCCGAAATGATTTGGTTTTCCCTAGGTCATGAGTATTTCCACTTTGGCTATATCCACTGAAGCTCGATGAAGAAAATGGTCCATCTGCTTCGTCATCAAGGAGATACTGTGAAATTCCTTCAGCAGCATCTGAAACTTGAATTTTAGAAGGTTATAATGTTAAAATAATTTTACATTGCTAGAAAAGTTAAACAGGCTGCTTTTGAAACTATATCTCAGTTATTTTACTTTAAACAAGATTTTGCAAGTCTTAATTGGCAAATATATTATAGATGAAGGTTCTGAGATATTATAGACATTAAACAATTCACTCAAGAAATTGTCAAACCAAGAGACTAATATTTATCTAGTCTAACAAAGAAATCAAATCACATGGCCTAATATCTTATCCAGGTCCACGCAAGCAGCAACCATAACTGGGAATGAAATACAAGTTTTTCTAAATCTAGATCTATTCTCTGTGCACTAAAACCACACTAACTCTTCTACAGCCTTACTATCAATATAAACTGAGATAATAACAACAAAAAGACATATTTACCAGGAGATGAGAAAGGAGAACTAGTCCTAGCATAAGACACTGAGGTATTCTGTTCATTTTTAGGCTGCAATTTCATTTGTTTCTGTTTCCCTTTTGGACTATAAGTAAAAATACATCATGATGAGCTTATTTTTCTGTTAGTAACACATTATTACAAACAGTATGATACAAAATACTTAAACTGACCAAAATGGAAATTTTTGTGTAATGCTTCAAACTCAAGTGAAATGCTTTAAACTGGCATTTTGACAAAGTAAAACTCCAATAAATTAAAAACAAGTTTCATGGTAGTAAAATTCACATAAATAGTAGTTAAAAATATTTTTTAGACAGAGATAATGCTTTTTAGAGGAAAAAGATTTCTTGAAATTTTCTTAAACTATTTATAAACTTTGAGAAATAAAATAATAGAAAAAGATTTCAAAACAAAAATACTGAATCAGTGTAATATACCTAGGAGCTCTGCTACTAGATAATGAACTGCTGCTGCTTCTTAGACGTTTTCTGTAACGTGGCCTTCTCCTCTTCTGATTCTGGATTGCTGATTTATACTCAGAAATGATATTTTTAATATGATTTTCAAATAAGGCAGATAATCGCAGTGTCATGCTGTAGAGCTGAAAAAGTTGAAATTATAGTCTTGTTTTATCAATTACATAATATAAAATATAAGTAGAATGTGCCTGGACCATAGCCACTACTCAGATAAAGTAAAAAATTGTAAAAAACTTAAAACTCTACTATCAAGTCACTGATTAAATAACATAAAATAACTACCTATAGGATGTGATCAAAGGTATTTTTTCAAAGTCTTGATCAATAATAAAAAAGACCTTACACATCATATTGTTTCCCTAGTGTCAAAAGCTGAAAGAAATAATATGTGTGTATCAAAGAAATAATATATGTGCTTGTGTGTCTGGTAAGACAGGTATACTACTAATTTATTTCATTGAAAAGAATGGTCTGTGTTAATATTGTGTGGACAATTAAATGCAGATATCTTGTATTCTGAGTAACTAAAGATAGCAATACACAATGTTTTATCAATTGTTACCCTCTAATTATCATGGCTTAAAATTTTTTTCTTCAAAAATATAAAGAAAACAAAGCTCTTACAATAGGTGACCTCCTATTATAAGGAATATACGAATGAACATATGGAGGTATATAAGGAATATCAAAAACTCTGAAAGTATAAACATTAAATATGAACTATAAAAAATGATGGGGTTTTACAAATGATTTTTGTTTTTTCTTGATATTTCTATTTCTCAAATTTCCTACAGAAAATATATGTCATTCTGGTAATCCTGATTGAGGAGGAAAAGCAAATGTGGAACAACTATTTCTACATAAATAAGTGAAAATTTATTTTATATGAGGTTGTAATAGGCAAATATACACCTACTCTGCAACTGATTTAAGTGAGATATCAGTGATTCCAAAAGACAAAAGTTATTACCATTTTTCGTTCTCAAGATATTTTGACAAAACATATAAAAAATATTACATGTGAGGATAAACAATTACAATTTCCAATATGGTGCACTGTTTCTTATAGTAACTTGAACATAAAAATTTTCAGCTAAACAAAGTATTTTATATAAATTAATACTATCAACTAACTTTATTTATCATTTATTGGACATAAAGGGTAGTCAAATTATTCTCCCTTCCTTTGTTGTCTTTACTCTGGCAGATGTAAGTATTCCTAAAAAGTACAGAAGAGGCAAGTAAGAGAGAAAAAAGCTGCTTAATTTCAGAATAATTATGGTAAACGGATCTTCATGCATGCCCAATAGTCTACATTCCACAGAAATAACAGAGAACCAAACATTGTAACTATGTTGGATCTGTAGCATGTATTGCTTAGCAATGTTAAAACTGTTCAAATAAAACTGCCTGATATATAGTTACACACTTAGCTAATTAAACCCCTTAACATTATTTTGCATACCCTTGATTTCTTATTAGAGGTATAAGCTTTGGAGTTGCTGAATATTTGGCGAACATCTTTACAAAATTCCAGAGGACTAACATAGTTCCCTGCTTCCAAAATTTCTTTCACAGTGCTGAAGTCCATACGTGTTTCTGTAACACCTTGATGATCCTAGAAAGAATAATATATTATATATAAATACTTAAACTGCAAAGAATACTAAATAATATAATGGACTTAAGATTTGCATTGTCTACTGATATGAAATAAACATACTGATTTCCAAACTGACAACTACCTTCTCCCACCCTAAATCATTTTTTGGTGGTTTCTGAAAAGAGTAGGACCCGTAGGAGAGGCTTAGCCTTTACACTATACTCAATAACCATAGGTAACTCTGAAGACACAGAATAGAAAATCCATAGACATTGGTTTCATTTATTTTTTATTGTTTTGTTTTATTTTGGTTTGGTTTGGATTTTTTTTTTGTGACAGATCTTATCATGTAGCTCAGGTTGGCCCCTCTAACTTATGAATCCTCTTGCCTCGGCCTCCTAAGCGCTGGGATTAGAGGTGTGTGCCACCACAAATGGCTCACTGGCTTCATTTCTAGTCTATAATACTGGGTTCCATTTTTGTTTGAAGATTGATGTAAATTCCAACACCCTAGCAAACTGTGTTAATGATAGTAGAAGATGGATTATTGAGGCAGAATTAAGCAATTACACTCTATAAATTAGCTACATTACTTCCAAGCATTCTAGGTACAGGGACATTCTAAAAAGTGTCATTAGTGGAGATTCAAAGTCAAATTGGTCATGTTTGTGTCTGTCTTGTATTTGAATTTTAATCAATGTGACAGTTTTTTTTTTTTCATCTAAAGCCTGTCTCATAGGTTCAGAATTTCATTTGAGTTTTATTAGAGGACAGGCAAGATTACATTTTATCTTAATTTTTTCAAGTTAAGATTTTCCTGGTGTTAATACATTAAATACTTTCTGAAATTTCTATTTATACATAGTATAACCTTCAGTATTAAGTTTTGGAATGAAAATGATAGTCAATATTAAATTCCTCATCCTACTCAGAATCATTAAGAAGTCATGTTTTCCTCAAAGAAGAAAACTAGAGCCAGAAAAAGACCAGAAAAAAGGTATCATAATAAGAAAAATATTTCCAAAGTATAAAAAAGCAAAATTGTCCTAAATTTTGTATTAAATCATAAAAAACCAAGTGCATTTCACATATTGTGGCTTATGAAGCACTAATATTTTCATGGAGGAAAATATTAGAATTTGTGTAATATTATCAAAACTCAAAAGATTCAGCTTGCATGCTGAATGATGTCCCCATTGGAATAAACAGTTGCAATACAGACATAAACATATCACATGCTTTTGGCTTTGTAATGGTAGTAGCTTCAGATTTATATAAACATTTAAATGGATATTACAAAGAAAAACTTCAACATGTTAATTTAAAAAAATAACCAAAAAATAGAACAATGATTAAAAACAGATTTAGAAGGCATTTTTAACAATTATGAAAGGTTTGAATACAAACATGGATATTTTAAAAATAAAATTAAAAACACAGTATCTCTTCTTCTAAAAGATGATTGTGGGCTACCTCAGAAAGAGATGAATCATCTTGTCTTTCTGGAACAATAAACTCTGAGGATTCTCCCTCTTGTTCTTGATGGGCCTATTTGGGTAAAGAACATATATTGTATTTCCAGACTGCTACCACAAAATATCATGACTTGCAATACAATTCTGGTTTAAGTGTCAAAGGTTCACAAATAGAAATTATATTTAGTTAGTTGTTAAGATGAATGAGATCAGTATTCATAATTCATCTCTACTACGAAAAACACTATAATAATTTATTGTACCCAAATTTCCTACAAAAAAACCAAACTATTAAATACCCTGTGTATTTAAATATTATTTCCAAACTAAAATCTGTGAATACAGAGAAACATACTGATGTGTACTAAGGTGAAAAGATGGTCTCATGTATTTCTGAAACACTGCTGTTCCTTTTTCTGAAAAAGAACAGATTTGATATCTAAAAAGTACTTCAACATATGCAGTAATTCTATTTCCTAGAAAAGGGATCCTGTACTCTAAGTTCGCATGCATCTATCTTTTGAAAAAAGTGATATTAGTATGTTGGTTACTCTAAGTGAAAAAGTGATAACATAAAAATTACTAAAATATATTAAATATCTCAAATAAAAGCAGAAAGGAGCAGCAAAGAAATTTTGATTCAATTTAGTTTACAACTGTATAATTTACCTAAGTACATGACATACATTTTTTAAAAAGTCATAACTAATCATACTACTACTTGCACAATTCAAAGATACACAAGGAAGGCAGGAAAGGAAAAAATTAACTTTAACTACCAGTTAGAATGGATGCTTATTGGAAGTTATTACATTGGTGATTATTTTAACAAGTATATGCTTACTGGATAAGAAAGGGGATCTGCTGGTTGTCGAAATGGCTCTGAATCTTCCCGTTCATAAATGAGGCTCAACAGTTCTTTGCACTGGTTTTTCCAAGCATCAGGATTACACTTTAAAGACTGCCTTCTGCCTCGACATTTGACCTAGAGATTTTAAAAGATTTATATGTACCAGGTCTTTCTTTAACTCTTTATGGACTTTCTCATATATACTTATTGTTAAAATATTTCTGTTAAGATACCAAGACTGCAATCTAAAAGTTTTAGTTAAAATTTTTTAAGTATCATTTACTCTGGCAAAAATGAAACAAACAAAAATAAATGGATGTTATATTCATAGAGAAGGCAAGAATTCTAGTATTCTGGATTTTCATTTTAAGAACATTCAAACACATAAAGTACAAAGAGCCAAAAGCTCTTTCATCTATAAGGGTAAAAGATACATTGCCTTAACAGCTGCTAGCCATAAGTTCACTTGAAAACAGTGCCATAATTTTCTCAAAACAGAAATTTATGTCTTACATTGCTTTCTTGTGATCCGCTTTGCTCTGTTTTGTTGTGTTTAATTTTACCCTATTGATATAATTGCATGTATATTTGAGTGGGTAAGATGGATGACCATATTGCTGTTTTTGTCAGATCGTGGAGCAGAACTGTTAACAGTCTCACTGTTTGAATGTCTACTTTAAATGTTTTAACTTTGTAATTTGAACAACTATTTCCAAGAAGTCAGTATGTAATTAGTCAAGTAATAATTTCTTAGGTTTTATTGTTGTTTTACTTTTCCTTTTTTCCTTGGAATACTGTATTGTTGCTACCCTTTATTCTGTTTTATTTTGTTTTGTTTTTTCCTCTTTAAATAAAATTATTTAAAAAAATTTTCTCAAAACAACACTCAAGCAAATTTTTAATGAATATTCTATAGTCATGACAAATTCTAGTTTGTACCATCTGATGTGTTTTGCTATGATTTATTTTAGTAAGTACTTGAAAAAATATTTTTCCTTCTATAGAACAACTCTATGTTTAATTATGATAAATGTGCAGTAAAGGTTAAACAACAAGCTGTCAAGTGATTTACTGTGTCAAGTTAGTATAAGCAATGTCATTTTGGCTGAATATCTGTTTCTTAATAGGAATCTGGAATCTTGGTATATGGTAGTCAGAGACTGCCTAGATAACCAGTCTCTAACAAAATACTTAGGTACTGAATCTCTACTTACACACGTTACTTCATTTTTATTGCTAGCTCGAGAGTATTCTGTATGGCCCCTTATAAGATTGAGGAGGCTTAAAAAAACCTCAACATAGATTCTTCCAGATTATCCTTGAGTCTTTCCCATTATGACCAACTATGTTTTATTACTTCTTTGCTGTAATAAATCTTAGCCATCAATACAACTATAGTTGTACTCAGCCATAGAATAGAGTACAACCACATTTCCATACGTGGAGTCCGGTCTTTAGAATTCCTGATGCAGGAAGTTTAAAAGCTTCTTCTCAGGAGTCCATTTATCTACTTACCCTTCTTCCAGATGAAGTACCAGGACCATCTGAATCTAAATCAATAATTTCTGTATCCTAAGTTAAAAGGAGAGAGTGGAAAAAGATGTTAAGTTACATGCAGAGTCTTATGAATTATACAAACATTTATAAGTCAATAGCAAACATAATCACGAGTAACTTTCTTTCATTGGAACAGCAGAACAAAGGTTGGAGACCTCTGCCAATATGCCTTATACAAATTAGAAAATGTACTAAGAAAAAAAGAACTACAAGGCTGGGGATATAGTTCAGTGGCACAGTGCCTGCCTGGTAAGTGTAAGGTCGTGAGTTTGATTCCTGGTACTAAAGAAACCCAAAACAAAACAAAACAAAACAAAACAAAAAAAGCTACACTAAGTTTTGCGTCAAAATAGAACACAAAATGAGGGAAGAAGTATAGTGATTGGTATCTGCTTAAGTTTATATTTAACTGCTAGTATTTTTAAACTTACAGTGTGGATTTGCTTTCTTAGTATACTTAACCATGAAATACTCATCAATCTGTTGAATTGCATTTTACTCTAATTTTCTATTCTAATGCAACTACTGCTAATCCAAGAAGAAATTATCTTATTATATTAAATCTTGAGTTAAATACATTCATAGCAAAGGTCAAGAACGTATAACAAATGTAAGTTTTTCTTGGGTTTCAAGGGCTAATATCTAAATGGTATATGTTTTCCTTATTAAAACTATATAAATAATATTCAGCTTCAATAAAACAATGCTTTATGGTCAGATACACTTTCATTAAAGAACACAATGTTTAAGATTTACCATTACAGAGATTAACAATACAGGCAAAATAAACATGAAAATATTTCATACAAGTGTAGCACGATCAAGCATATCTGAGTCATTCCTGGAATGAACTATTTTCTAGTAAAGATGTTTGATTATCATTTTTTACTACTATTCCAGCTCATCTTGATTTTGGTTTCTATCCTAACATCTTGTCAAATCAGGCTTTATGTAAACTAGAGACATGGATGTGTCTGTGAGAAATCATGTGTGTGTTGAGAAATCAGGTATCTAAAGGTTTATTGAGAGTACTAATTTCATTTTCATTCAGAAAATACTGATTTATATTTTTAAATTTCCATATAGAAATGAAGTAGAAACTCCATGAAACTATGAAACATTCAGACTTTCAAATAATTTTAAAATGCAGTTTTTACATATTTTACAATATATAGAAAGTAAAATCCTTCTGAAATCACTATCTCTTATAACACTGAGTGCTAAACCTTTGAAAATATTGAGTACTATGTCTTATTTTTTAAGGACTGGAAAATAAAGAATTGATTTCTTATCATTGAAAGCCACTAAATCACATAGGATGACTTGTCCCCTTTCTCTGAATAAACCCTGTAGTACTATTATATTTTCGGTATATTCCATCTGAGCAGAGATCAAAGAATTTAATATAAGAAAATGCGCATGTTCAGGCTGTATCCTACAATCTTTCGTTGCTCATAATCAATTGGAACATTTACATGCAGTACCTACTGCATTTCAAATAAACAGTAAATTCATTCTTATTCATTGTGCTGTGATTCTTACCTCTTCTGCATCGGTACTATTTAGTTCTTCTGCTTTAACTTTATTGTAAGTATCCAATATATCGGTACAACTTTGATCCCTAAGGTGGAAAAAAACCAATTCAAAACAAATTTAAGAAAGTTTTGAAAAATCTAAACTTTGTTTCACTGAAACACAAAACTGCTTCTTACCCAATGAATCGAAGTAAGACATCAGTTACAATTTTGGCTGCTTTAACTATAGGACTATCTGGCTCATTGAAAGTCCTAGCATTATGTTCAATGTAGCGTACCTCCCACATTAGCGCTGATATTCTCCTATGGAAAAAATATCCTGCTAGAGTTATTTGGTACATTTAACTTATATTGTAGAAACATACAATATGTAACAACTAGGTACTTAACCATATTACTTCAAAGGTGTTTCATTATATGAATGATTTAATATATATGTGTGACTATTGGGTGCAAAAATGGCACGGTTTAGTTTCCGGATTTTAAACATGGGGAGGAACTTTGAACAATTAGATTGCTTAATAAAACTTGAAATAGGACTGACTAAGGATATTGTAGATTAATTTGACAAAAACAATTAAAAAATATTTGATAAAGTTAAAACAATGTTTAGTTTTCAGGCAAAGAATAATGAAGAGTTAAAAAAACACATTGTAGAAAATGACAGTATTTTTACCTAGTTACAATATACATTACTAAATAGAATAGCATATGGTATACAAATACATTCAACTCTCACTTATTAGAAGCAGGCTAAACAGTTTATGGAATACTGTGATTCTACTGAAATAGAGTTGGATGATAGAGACACCAAGAACTGGCCCCTAAAGCCCTCCTACATCCCTCTCTCAAATAAAATCATGAAAAAACTAAATTAGTTCTATATATATATTTCAGGGCTGGCAATTAAATCTAATTAACTGCTACCTAACTTCTCAAAGTTGATTAAAACATGCTCCATGTCTCTGTAGCATCTTAATCAATAATTCATAAAGTACTTAATTTATCTTTAATAAGGAAAGCTAATTGTAGTTTTCATATTATACACAATTTGTGCTACCTGTATTTTACTTTCTTCTATCCCCTTTTAATCTTAAAAGAGAATTTATTGAATAAAAAAATTTAGTATCTTGAAATGAGTCTGTAGATGATCATTTTATCCTATGAAAATACAAATCTCAAAAAAAGTAAGCAAAAGCTATACAACTATAAATTTTATAATAAATGATAAAACTAAACAAACCTGTAAAAACGATTTTCAAGTCTCCGCCTGATGGTATTGAGGTCAGTTGGATAAGCAACTACAGTACAGTACAAGGGGTAGGCGCTGAGATCCACTGGAACAGCAAAAGGGCTGGCAAAATCTACAAATTTACCAAGATCCAAAAAGTACTTAAAGAAGATACTAACACTTTGTGATAACATTCATATGGAAATAAAGGAGGATTGATCTATATTTCTAAAACAATGATACAGTTATGCAAATATAAGGTTATTCTGTTTATTAGGACATAATGTCATTGTATCGATGATATACTGGTTCAAATCAGGTAAAATGAAAAAAATAAAGGAACAGTGTGTTTATCTTCAGAATTCTATATGTTCCCTGAACAACTTCCAGATTTATCAAGTAATATATTTTAGAAAATGATAACTATTGATGTGGGTGAAATATATTACTCAGCCACTGTATTTACCAGGGAACCCATCCAAAGTCAGAGTCAGGCTCAGAAAATAGCTAGGGAGTCAGAATGATAGAAAAACTAAAAAGATACTTTCAGACCTTCCTTCACTATTAGGCCCCCACCACAACCCCAAGTGCTAACAGTCCATACAACAATGTTAACATTAAAACTAGAATCACTATGCCTTGTAAATTGAAAATTAAGGATATAGTGATAAATTGCATTTTCTCTTATAGAACCTCAAAATTATTCTTGCTTTACTGGCTTCCATCTATCCTCCTAGTATTGTTTCACATTGATCATACCCAGGGAAAGAAGGTGGTTGATGCCCTGAATAACTCGTTCACATTCCTCATCTCTGGAATGAGCCCCCCATTCTCCTTCCTGGGGTTTATATAGCAATGCAGTAAGTTCCTCCTGAGACACAGGAATGCCTGCACCAACTTCATCTGGAAAGGCAGCTAGGTGTAAGATGAAAATTTAGAAATAAGTTTGCAATATTATACTATTTTACTTGTAACAGAAGTATAATTCATTTTTAAAGCATATTTACTTCCTTCTGGAATTGGCTCCATATCCCAGGGGCTCATCTTTTCTCTCTCGTTATTGTCCCAGCTATTAAAAAAAACATGAAAATCAAATTCACAAGCATTTGTTTCAGATACTAGCATAATTTCCATGACTTCTTCAGAGTGAAATTTGAAAAGTAGCAATATTCAATAAAGTACAACTTTGCTTATGTAAAAATAATATAAAACTACTTATAGAGAAAACATGGACCACCAATATGAAACTTATAGAGCAATAAGTCTAATCTTACTAGTTTACTTTTTAGTTGTAAACAAGCATATATTTAATATTGAGCTAGGGAAAGAGTAACAAGATATTTTGGGAAGTATCTTTCTGGTGAAAAGACTTTATTTAATTATCAATCATTAAACTATTTTAAGCCTAACAACTTAAGAATTAAAGTATTTCTAAAATTTTATTATTGCTTGCAATCTGCAATATGGAGACTTTAAAAGTTAGTCTTCACAAAATAAACATTTTTCCCTGTCATTTTTAAGAAGCTTCATTTATAAAGAATTTTACAACTCTAGGATTTCAAGAAGAATTAAAGTAAATATAATAAAAATAGAACCTCAAATAATGCAGTCATTCTGCTTAGAACCCATATCATTAAATAAAAGGCTAAATACTAATATCAACTGCTTTATTCAAGCTTTAAAAATTTGCTTTAAAGATTAAATTTATTTTAATAATTTTAAATGAAAAGCAATTTTAATTATTACTAAAACACAAATACTTAAGAGAAAATGTGGATAATAAAGGAAGTAGAAATGTGATCAGTTCTTGTTTGCCATCAAAATTTACAAACAGGAACTATGATTAATTTTCCCTGGGTACAATATTATAAGACTAGTAACACAGGAAAAAATTACTGTTGGTAGGGTTTACCCAAAGGCCATATAATACTAAAGTATTCCATAAAGCATAAAAGATCATAACTGTACTTACTGAACACTGTAACACTGGAAAGAACTATCAGGATATTCTGGTTGAAAAGGCTGCTGGCTCTCCACTGTACCAAACCACCAGGCGTCATCTATTATACTGCGGAATCTATCACCTATAATGTTGTTAAAAATTCTTAAAAGTGCTCTTGAGAATGTCAGCTCTGTTCTCTCTCTAAAGTTTTTGAATACAGAAAAATAACACTGTATTTAACATTCTTGGATGGCTCACTCTGAGTTTCCAGGGAAGTAAACATTATATTTTAACCTTTTCAAATATTTTGATTACCAAGTGGTAGGAATCTTCTCAAAATAAAACACATATCTCTGTGTCTTCTTAAATAAATATTACCATGTTAACTTCCATCAATTATTGGGAATGATCATGAAGCATACTCCTTACTGTGTGGCACATATATTAAAGTATTTCTTTCTTTCTTTTTTCCCTTTTAAAATGTATCTTTTAACAAATTGAATATCCTTTAGCCGAAATGGTTGGGACCAAAAATGTATACAGGCTTGGAGATAACAGATTTTGGAATATTTAACATAGATGCTACTAGCTGAATATCCCTAACCCAAAAACTTAAAATATGAAATGCCTCATGTTCCTCAGAGTGTTTTGGATTTTGGATTTTAAATTAGAGACTCTCAATCTGTACTAATGTTCTGCCTTTAAATAGCTAAGGATTACAAATTGAAACCACCATGAATAAAAATATTTCTTATACATGAGAAAATTTAACAAACTAATAAGTAACATATACATGGAATTTAGTATGTATCAGGTACCAAATAAGTGATTCCTACATATTAACTCACATCTTGTTCACATCAACCTTACAGGTATATAAATGTAATTACCATTTTGAAGATAAAACAAGTAAATACGGAGAAGTAGAAGTCTTTGCTATGGTTACATTATCATTATATTGCCTTTCCAAGTGGAGAGACAAAACAAAAAAGAGAGAGGCAGATAGACAGACAGACAGACAGACAGTCAAATAAAAGAGAGCAGAACAGGAATAGGGAAAGGAGGGAACAAGGGAAAAAAGAATGCAGGCAGGTAGAATCTGCAATGGTATGTTTAAGAACCAAATATAAAATACTGGAAAGATTAATCAAAATTTGAGAATTTTCAACTCAGATTTGTAAACTAAAAAAGTAGGTATTTGCAGAGGGCTCAAAGGTTGCAGTAATCTCCAATTATCCATGGAGGATATTATCCAATATCTCTAATGGATGCTTGAAATAGTATAGTATTGTGTTGAGCCCTACACAGTCATTCATGGGTATTGATGAACCATGAATAACCTAAAATAAGAATGCTTATGTCCAGCATGGAATGGCATAGCATAGCATGAAATGAAATGAAATAAAATGAAATGGCATGGGGAAAAAAAAGAATACTTAAGTCCAAAATGGCATAGTATGTACATATAACCTATGCACACATTTTTATATACTTTAAATCATCTCTAATACACAAAATATAAATGATATATGAATATATGTTATATTATATTATTTAAAGAACAATGAGAAAAAAACTTTAATTTATTAGTATAGATGTAATTTTTGAAAAACTTCTGATTCTTATTTGGTTGAACTCATAGACATAGAAACCATAGGTACAAATAGCCCACTATATTTAATGATTTTTGCCACACACGCATAGCTATGATAAAATTTAATAAATTAGACACAGTAAGAAACTAGCAAAGATAACCAACCAATAATAAAACAGAACAATTACAACAATATAGTTTAATACAATTATATGAATGTGGACTCTTAAAATATATTATTTTACTATGCTCATCCTTATTCTTGTGATGAAGTGAGATGATATAATGTCTAGTGATGAAATGAAATGAGGTAAATTATTTAGACATTATGACATAGCCTTTATGCAACTATATAACGGTTACCTGAACACAGTACTATGATACTCAAGAGATTGAAGACTAAACAGTTAATTAACAGGTTGTGTAGCATGGATACACAAGACAGAGGGATGAACCACATCAGTGGCAGGAAGGAATGAGACGGCTCAACATTTCATTACATTATTCAGAAAAATGAAATTTGCAATTGTTGAATTGTGTACTTTGACAATTTTGCATTTTGTATTTTCTAACTTCAGCTGAACATAAGCAAGTAAACCCCTGGAAAATGAAATGTTATAATGAAGAGTAACTATTGAATGTTCAATAAAATGTGCACAAAATCATGTAAATGTAACTTAAAAACAAATTTTAAGTTTTGTACCTGGGCTAACAGCTATAACTGGTTAAATGTTAAAATAGATTCTGTTAAATCAGAGTTAAAACGTTACTTACTTGTAGCTTAACAGTTATTAAGTGACAATTCTATACATACCAATCTGCCAGTTCCTTTCTTTGGCTTCATTATAAAACTGATGTAGCACGAGGAAATCAATGACATCTGGCATGTCATGATACCTGTACAGAAAATAAAGTAAGTGAAAAATGATTTAAGATATAACGATATTTGATAATTACTAAATATCCAAGGATATGTTTAATATAGAATTCATAAAACAAAATTTTATGAACTTCACAATCTTTGTGTAAACCCCATCTGGTCTGATCTACTGAGGAGTACCTGCCTGCTACTATATCTTACTTCTATATCAATGTGGTAATAGAAATATAATGATAAAGTTTAAAAAAAATTTTTTTTTGCTTTTTTGAGACAGGGACTTGCTAAATACTTCAGGTTGTCTTGAACATCTGATACTTTGGCTTTATTCTCCCTTGTGTTGGATTTACAGGTATGTAGTATGTTGCCTAGCTGCCACTAAGGTTTTTAAGCTTAAATAATAATTGATAACCTTTCATCTCCTTACATATTAAATTCAACTTAAAGAAGTCATTGGTTTACTATGATTATTATTATTATTATTATTATTAACAAAAATAAAAGCAACTACCATTTTCAAGCATACTGCTAGTAACTTATAAATGTCTTTTAATTTTTCATAACAATCCTGAGGAAATATTCAAATATTTCCATTTTCATTTTATATGAGCAGATTGAGTAACTTGTTCATGGATCAATCCAGCAAACACCCATTCATATAGTATACATATAGCTATTAAATGGGGAAACAAAACAAGAATTAAACTTCTGTCTTTATAAATTTATATCCTATAACTCTGCTGTTGCGTCTTCTCTTTGCCTCCCTAAGTCTTTTACTTTTCAGAATATACAATGGTTATTTAAACAAACAAACACACACACGCACTCTCACACTCATGTGTGCACACACAGAACCACAAATAGCTACTTACTTAATGGAAAAAGACTCTCCAGTCATTTTGCCTGAAATGGGATCCAGAAATGCAAGCTTCAAGCAACACAGTGTAGGTGGTCCAACCTCATATTTGATTCCCACAATTTTAACAAACTCTTGCTCCTATTCGTAAAAATATCAATAAACTATTACTTGTAATATAAATAACTACCTAATGTTCATGTATTCCATTACTTGAAAAATTTAAGAATTATCTGAATATTTACCAAATACTAGATACTACACTGAGTGTTACATGTAATGACATAGGTTTTAACCCATTTATTAGTAGGTCATTTTGGGGGAGTGGGTTCAAAACCAAGGATAAGGAGGAGAATACCCTGGGACAAATTTTTCAGTGTTAATGTCCCTAAACGTATTCTTAGAAAATCTAATTTTAAAGGCCTGGTTTACAGCTAGGTCATATATTCTTTAAAAAGAAAGAAATTATGTATTATGTGCATCTGTGTAGTTAAAACTACTCCCCTAGGAGAAAACAGTATGTAACCATACAAGTATATATGATGTGGATGTATGTATTATTTTAGAATGCCTCCAATATCATGTTACAACAACCTTGCACATTAATTGATGATTAGTCACACTTAAGATTCTCGTAGACCCAAGATATTGTACCTCCTACAATTTTCTAGAAAGATAGCTAGGAATAAAAACAACAAATTGTAGACATTTTTGTCCCTTGATTCTGAAAAACAACTTGATTTTTACCTAATAAAAAATAGATGGTCATTATCCCTGTCTAACAGGAGATACCTAATTTTATTACACTCCTTTGATAACACATTTTAGGACTTTATAAAATTAATAATTTTTTGCTACAAATGTTTAAACTAAATCTTTAATTAAATAAATATGTAATTCTTTCTTGTATCTTTTCTGCTAAACATCACACAATAATCCTTCATTTGCATAGAAAGTTTTGGTGAAATTGATCTAGTCTCTTGTACTCTGAATCAGAAAAACAAAAAACGTATTAAACCTAAGAAGGTATCTGTATATCTATATCTGTATATACGTACATATTAAGGAATGAATGAATGGAGGGATAATTACTTATTGGCAGAAAATCCTTGAATGTAAAATTGGCATTCATGTGTTATTCATGTGGATGTTACATCACGAGATGTTCCAAAAGTACAAGATTGTAAGATTCTTGTGATTTAAAATATTTAATATATCCCAAATCTGACAGAAAGTTGAAAGGGCTTTTAATCCACGTACTTTGTCACTTTGTTGAGTCTCCAGAATGTACCAACAAAATAAATATTCACACTAGAGAACTCTTGCTTTACTCTAGTAATGTAATGGTATAAACTAAAGGATCTAGGATCTAAAGCTTAGGGAAATTTGTCCAATAATAAAGGCAAGATAGCATACAAATTCCATGGAATATATAATATGTAACTTAAAAGAGCAACTTCTACAAATGTATTGTACAAAATTTTATGTTGGGCACATAACAAATATGCATGAAAATAAAAATCTTATGAGCAAAATAATCTCCAAGTTACAATTGCATAGCTCATGAATTTGATAAACTTACCCTGAGATCCATTTTGTTCCATGGCTGTTTTTGTAAATTAACACTGTATATTTTAGACTTCCTTACAGCCCGCACATAAGCTTCATGTCCTTGCCTAAAATAAATAAGCTAAAACAGAAAACATAAGGTATTTAAACAGTAATGTCATTACTTAACAACTCTATAGGTCCCAATATGTTTCTACAAATATCCTCTATTTGCAGAAAAGAAATTACAATTTTAAAAATACTCTGTGCAATAAAGGTACTTTTCTCTACGAAATGATGCTCACTCATGTTCATATCTTTGCAATCCTGTGCTAAGAACCATATCAGATAAACACTGCATGCATAGTACTTTTCTCCCAAGTAGCATCACAAATCTGAAGAAAAAGATTCATGACAGATGTACACAAAATGTAACAAACAATTAAATTTTAATTTGTTATATTGCAAGGCTGGGGGTGGTGGCCCAGTCTTGTAATCACAGCACTCAGAAGGCTCCAGCAGGAGGATTGTTGTGAGTTTAAGGGCAGCCTGGGTTACATAGTGAGTTTGAGGCTAGCCTGAACTAGACAGCAAAACTCAGTCTGAAAAAGAAAAATCATTATATTGTAAAATGTAATTAATATTCTAAGTACTGACATTTAAAACTCAGTCTACACATTTTATATAAACAGTACAAATTACAGGCTACTACAAAGAGTTACTTTCAAGATAACTGAAGTGCTTTGTTTTAAGAATTGATAGATTCAGAAAAACAATTCATGCCACAGATGGCAAAATATAGACAGAAAATAAATTCAACTACTTGGTACATCTCTGCAACTTCTTAAGACAGCATTTGCTACCATATTCTGCATTCATTAAGGAAGATTACTTTTCCTCAAGAGTTTAAAATGGTAATAGAAACAAGTAAATAGAAGTAACACAAAAATATTCTGAAATTTAAAAATTTACTACCAATAAAAATTGAAATATCTAACAGCTAATAAGCTACATAGAAAAATGAAAAATCCTTAAATATTAGCAAATAAAATGACTACAGTGACTAAAAACATCAGTAAGAAGCATGTCATAATACATCTTTTATTATATATTCATGTACTCAACAGATACTGAACAGCTACATGTAAGACACTGGGTGCTGTGGTGGCATAAAATATCCTTTCTTTCAAGGATAAGAATACTTACATAAGTATATAATTATAAAGCAAGATAGAATACATTATATATTAGATAAGAAAATAAAGTGAGCATCTTATTGGGAAAGAAGTCAAATGGAAAATAAGAGATGGTATAAGAAGCAACAGGATTATATCTTGAAGTAGTATCATTTAGGGAAGCAAACATCTGTAGGGAGGAGTATTCTAGGTAAAAAACAAACAAGGAATTCATGTTTAAATGCCTTAAAATACAGTGCTGCAATTAAAAAATGCACTATACAGGTTAAAATAAAAATACCCAAAAGGAGAGTTTCCAAAGATGGTGGACCGGTAGTTAGCAGGATAGGGATCCTCTCTGAGAGAGACAGCTCACATGCCAGAATAGAATACCCTGGAGAGACCCAAGCAGAGGGAGATGGACTCTCTCAACTCAGGAATAAAATGACGTGAAAAAAACTGCTCAAATACGAGGTCTTGGGGTTACCATTAGAGAAGCTAAGATTGGCAAGCACGGTGCTCTCGAACAGCTGCCTGAATTGCTGCTGGAGACCGACCTGACCGACCAAACCGTGCCGATGCAACTGACTTGAGCGGCCCTGTGCAAAGCTGAACAGCCCAGTGCAGCTCTCACCCGGAAGCGACCATACAGGTGAACCACCCAGAGGCACCATGAATTCACCACAGCCATGCTGAGGTCAGAGGTCGGGGAGCCCAGCAGTTCTCAGGGACTGGCATCAACATGAGGTGAGTGATGGGAATAAGACCCTCCAATGGGAAAGGGGCAACAAACTGGATGACATGTTGGATTTTGGGGCAGGACAGCCCTAACTCCATAAGGAAGTGGCTTCAGTTGGTTGCTCCCCTGGCTGTGCAGATTTGTAGGATCTGCCTGAACTGGGCCATGCCCCTGGCCGGGTCCCAGTGGGTTGCTACAAATTAATTCCCTGAGCACAGCGCACACTGACGCAGTGAAGGCCTGCAAAGGTTGACTGGCCCGGAGGGGAGGAGCCAGCACACACTGCCCTTGCTTGAACTTCAATCTTTGATAGTGGACTGCAGAGGGCAGAAGAACCCTAATCAACAAGAAAAGGGGCTGGGAATTACACTATACACTTGCATGGAAGGAACCAAAAACATGACGAGAGAGAGAAATAAGAAAAAAACCCCAGCCCCCAACCCTGAGAATATTGATCCAGGAGAGGTAAATACAAAAGAGATGGAGGGAAGCAAACATGCAACATCAAACACAGCCTAAGCGGACATAAAGAGACATCTTCGGGACCTCATAAACGAGATCAAAACTGATCTCAAGGTAAACAAGAGATAAGTAGATTAATAAAAAAAAGGCTGGGCACCTCTCAAGAAGACATAGACACAAGAATGGAGTAACACAAAAGGAAAGAAATTTTCAACAAAGAATATAAAATAAAACCTAGAATTCATGAAGCAGATTCAAAGAGATTACAAGGAAGCTAAAGACTCCATAGAAAGTTGGCAAAACTGCTTGAAAGAAACCAAAGATAGACTATCAAAAATTAAACATAGGCTTGCAATGTATGATCACGAAAGGGAAGATCTCTTAAAAATAACAAGGGAGCAGGCAGTAACAATACAAAGGCTAGAGGACGACAAGAGGATCTATAACTTAAGAATAAAGCATGTGAATGAAGAAGCAGGAGTCAAAACAGAGGAACTGCAAAGGCTATTCACAGAAATTATTAAGGAAAACTTCCCAAACATAGAGAAATGAAATGATGTGCAGATGTATGAAGCATACAGAATTCCAGCCACCTACAACCAAAACAGAACTATACCCAGACACATAATAAGAAAGATCCCAGAAATTCAATATAAGAACAGAATATTAAAAGCCATCAGAGAAAAGAAACAGATCACCTATAAAGCAAAACCCATCAAAATCATGGTAGACTTATCAATACAGACCATCAAGTCAGGAAGAACTTGGAGTGAAGTAATTCAAGCCCTGAAGGAGAACAACCTCCAGCCCAGATTGATGTATCCTGCAAAACTCTAGAAATTAATGGAGAAGCAAGATGCTTCCATTACAAAGAGGAACTGGGAGAATTTGTGACCACCAATCCAACCCTACAAAAAAATACTGAAGGACATTTTAGAGAGAGAGAGAAAAAGAATACAAGCATTTCAGGAACAATGGCAGAGAGGCCTCAGGGAACAGGGCAGACAGTGGAGTAGAACAGAAAAATAGACAACCAATGGCAGAAAAACAGAATACAAGAAATAAGGCAGAGAAGATTGGCTGTAATCTCTAATATAGATGGCCTTGAAATATTAACAGAGAGAAACACAGGCAGAGTAGATCAGGAGATAGTGTTGATTTAGATGCTCTATGTAGGGAGGTAGTGGGACCCAAAATAAATAGTGCACCCTATGGGAGTGAAAGGGGAGGAATTGTCTAAAAAAGGAAGCCAGAGGATATTGTTAATTGGGTAACAAGATTTAAAATTAACATTATTCTCATCACTCTGCTTGGATGGATTACATGCTGTTCGAGTTTGTCTACTTACACTAGACTTGAGGACATGGTCAGCTATCCCCAAAATAAGAGGACATATTATGGTAATCATCCTTAATTTCCTATCAACTTAATCTGAAGCCCTTTATAACTTATTCTGTCTTATTATGACTGATCTTATTTGAATCTGGGTTATTAGATTGCTACTTTGTATTGACTGATTTTATTTAAATCTGTTATGATTGATAGCATCAAGTCTAAGAGTATAGGCAACTACACTGAAGATGACAGGATTCACTAAGATACCCACTCTGGTTTGATTATAACTTGCTTTTGAAGTCTTATAATGTCTCCAATGCTTCGTTTTTATTAATGTTGTTATACACTGCTGAGAATCCATGGTAACCATTGCAGATCACCTTGTATTGTGGTTTTATATGACTTTTTGCTTCATGTTTTTCTAGGAATTGTTTTGGTTGGTCTTGCTTTGTATTGTTTTTCTGTCTAATACAGAAAGGATAGATATACATGTAGAGACTCATGCATGTGTAGAGCTTATAAACAGTTTACGAGAACCAACTATATAACACATGTTGAAATGAACAACTACTTTGAAGAAAGAGACACTAAGATACTCAGTGCTGATTCGTAATGTCATGATGTGAAATCCAGCAATACTATCATTCATTGTTCAAAGTGGTTTTAGCTTGTTTTGTTTTGTTTAAGTTCAACGAACAAGAAGGTATGGACAGCTGTTTTGAAGATAATGAGAGACACTATGATAGCCATTATTGGCTTCCTTATTGTCTCATCTTGAAGACCTGAAATGCCTTCCTCGTCCTGCTCAGATAAATTCCATACTATGTTGTTTCATGTGAATTCCCTGTATGTGACAATATGGACAACTATTTGGAAGAAAACAAGAGTCAATATGTTACAGAGTGAGTATCTCCGATCGTCTAGCTTTGAAATTTATGTCTCTTACATTGCTTTCTTGTGACCCGCTTTGTTCTGTTTTGTTATGTTTAATTTTACCCTTTTTATATAATTGCATGTATGTTTGACTGTGTAAAATGGATGACCATATTGCCTTTTTTTGTCAGATCGTGGAGTAGAACTGTTAACAGTCTCACTGTTTGAATGTCTACTTTACGTGTATTAACTTTGTAATTTGAACAACTATTTCCAAGAAGTCAGTATGTAATTTGTCAAGTAATAATTTCTTAGTTTTTTTTTTGTTTTTCTTTTCCTTTTTTCCTTGGAATTCTATATTGTTGCTACCCTTTATTTTGTTTTTTTTTCTGTTTATCTTTTTAAAAAAATTTTATTTAAAGAGAAAAAGCAAAACAGAAAAAAAGGGTAGAAATAATATAGAATTTCAAAAAAATTAAGAAATCACTTTTTTTCTGTTTAAATACAATTTAAAAAAAGAAAATATCCAAAATAATACCATTCCTATACACCTATTGGAATAGTACCTTAAGAAATTCACAGTACCTTAAGAAAATTTAAATGACTAATAATCAACCTAACTATAAAGACATGGTACATCTACAATGAAAAGAAGAGAACACTGAAGAAATAAATTGAAGACATTAGAAAACAGAAAAACTTCCTCATTTATTGACTAAAAGAACAAATAATGCCAAAATGGTCATATTATCAACAATGATGTAGATAAACACTGAATATAACCTGTGTTAAAAACCAAAATCACACTTCAGACAAATAGGAAAAAAACCCTAAATTTATTTGAAATCAGACATGATCAAGAACATCAAAAGTAGTCTTGAGCAAAAAGTGCAAGTCTGGAAGCATCGATATATTGGATTTCAAGTCCTACTATGAAGCCATACTAATGAAAACACATAGGATGGGCAGAAACAAAGATATGTACAAAAACAGAATACTGCAGAAAACAGAAACAAACACATGAACCTACAACTGACAGATTTTTGACAAAGGAACCAAAAACTACACTAAAGAAAAGGTAGGCTCTTTAACGAACAGTGTTGAGAAAATTGAAAATCTAAATGCAGAAGACTGAAATTATATCTCTATTTCTCACCTTGTGTAAAACTGAAATAAAAATGAATCAAATACCTACATATAAATTGTCAACATTAAATCTGATGGAAAATAACATGAGAAAGCACTTGAAGCCACAGGTCCAGGGAAAAATTTCTTAAATAAGAAACCAGTAGCACAGGTAAGAAGATCAAGAATTGACAAATGTGATTATAAGGAATTGAAAGGCTTCTGCACAGCAAAGGAGACAACTAACAAACTGAAGAGA
The DNA here is from genome assembly GCA_004027295.1 of Dolichotis patagonum. Taxonomy (NCBI): domain Eukaryota; kingdom Metazoa; phylum Chordata; class Mammalia; order Rodentia; family Caviidae; genus Dolichotis; species Dolichotis patagonum. Next base: position 6,482 of record PVJX010011401.1, on the reverse strand, counting down.
CAACCCACTGCATGGGAGAAAATTTATAGGGGTTATGCTTCTGATAGAGGACTAACATCTACAGTATATATGGAACTCAAAAAGGTAACCACTAAAACACAACAACAACAACAACAACAACAACAACAAAAAGCTTATCAAAAAATGGACAAATGAACTGAATAAATGCTTTTCAAAAGAAAAGGAGTATGACTGGCCAATAAGTAACAAAAAACTCTCAAGTCTTTAGTCAGGACTGAAAAGCAAATAAAAATTACTTTGACATTCTTACTCCCTTCAAAATGGCTGTCATCAAAAATACAAAATCAGAGTGTGACCTGAAGGCTTCCACAGGAATCCCTACCTAGCTGTGCAGCATCAGGACTTTGATCTGAACCTGCTAGGGCCCTTCCCAGGCTCCCTAAACAGTTCAGGACCTTTGGTTCATCACTTGGGTCCTGGTTGGGCCTTGCCCAGCGACCTCCAGGTTGCTGGGACCCCTGCGTGTTGAGCAGCATGACTTGAAGGCCTTCTACAGTGAACTCTATGTAGCTGTGCAGCCCAGGGACCTTATTCAGAACCTGGTTGGGCCCAGACCAGCAACCTCAAGAAGCTGAGGAGCTTTGGTGCACCATATGGTGGGAGCTGCTTTGGTGCACCATATGCTGGGAGATGAAGGTCTGCCCAGTGTCCTCCACATACCATTCAGACTTAGTATGCCACTCAAAACCTGGTAGGGCCAAGCCCAGTGACCTCAAGCAGCTGTGGAGATTTGGTGAGCCGTGAGGGATGTACAGAAGGTCTATGCAGCACACCACCACACCCTCCATTTCGGGAGTCTTTGAGTGACACTAGGGACTGGGTAAGGACTGCATAACATGCCCCACTCAACTGGAGAAATTTCTTACAGTACAGACAGCCATCCTCAACAGAAGAAGCAACTGAGGCTTTGCATTCAACTACACAGCAAAGGAGACAACTAACAAACTGACCTTGCCTAAGGAAAGGACAGAAAAATGACAAAACAAAAGAGCAAAATGCAATCTCAAACCTCCAGCCCATCCCAAACAAACCTAGGAGACATGGACAGAGAAAAATGTAAGCTATACACCTGAAACTTCTGAAATGATAGCAACTGGAGTAAAGAAACAACTCCATGAAGCTACAAAGGAAATGAGGTTAGAAAAATCTTCCAAGTAAGAGAAGAAATGATAAATGTAATGAAAGAAATGCTGAAAACACCTGAAGAAGACATGATTAAAAAAAGGAGGAACATAGCAAAATGACTAAAACCTTGAATGAACAATATAAGAAACAACTACAATGAATGAAACAGATTCAAAGAGATACCCAGGAAATCAAACATTCCATCGAAAGCTGGCAAAACCACCTCAGTGAAAGTGAAGATAGACTTTCAGACCTCAAACACAAGATTGCATATAGTGAACAGGAAAGGAAAGATTTTTTAAAAAAATAACAAGTTATTGGGTAATAAGAATTCAGCAGCTACAAGATGATGGAACAAAAAACAATTTAAGATTAATTGGTGTAAATAAAAAGGTGACAACACAAATGGTATCAAAAGGCTATTTATAGAAATAATAGCTGAAAAATTTCCAAACATGGAAAAGGAAACTGACATACAGAAAAATCAAGCACATCAAAATCCAATTATCCATAGTGAAAAATCAATCTACACCCAGACATATAATAATCAACATCCCAGATACTCAACATGAGAATTTTAAAAGCTGTTAGAGAAAAGAAACAAATCACCTATAAAGGAAAACCTATCAGAAACACAGCAGACATCTCAACAGAAACAATCAAATCAAGAAAGCATGGAGTGAAGCATTTGAAATCCTATAGGAAAACAACTTCCAACCCAGATTGATATACCCAAAAACCTGACCTTCAAAATCAATGGAGAAATAAGATACTTCCATGATAAACAATAGCTGAAGAACTTCAAGACCACTAAACCAATGCTGCAAAGAATACTGAAAGGTATTCTAGATAATACTTGATAAAAATACTTGATAAAAATAACTAGAATTTCAAGAATATCAACAGAAAGATACTCAAGCAGCACAAACAATTGTTTATATGAGGAAAGTAAAGAACCAAAATGACAAAGTTAAGCCAATATATACCACTCAATTCACAAATTGAAAGAAACAGGCTGGCAGAATGGATCAAGAAACAACAAGCAACCATATGCTATATACAAGACACCAATTGAAAATTCACAGACTGAAAGTCAAAAGATGGAAAACAATTCTTGATGCAGTAAGAACCCCCACACACAAAAGAAAGGGTAGCTATTCTGTTTGCATACAATGTGAACTTCAAACCAAGAATGATCAGAAGAGATAAAGAAGATCACTACATACAGGTTAGGGGAAAACTTCAAGAGGAAGAGATAACAACATTAAATACATATGCAACAAATATGGGAGCACCCAGCTATATAAAACAATCATTAATAGAAATGAAAAATCAAATAAGCAATAATACAATTATAACAGGAGACCTTAACACATCCATTAACACAAATATACAGATCAACTATGCAGCATATCAGCAAAGGAACAGCAGAACTGAATCAAACTTGTGAACAAATGGACTTAACAGACCTGAACAGAGTGTTCTACACAACAACAGAATAAACATTCTTCTCAGGTTCACATGGGACATTTTTAAAAATAGACCGTATACTAGCCCACAGAACAAGCTTAAGTAAATGCAAAAGTAATCAAATTATGCCATGCATATTATCTCATCATATTGCTATAAAAATGGAAATTAATACCTAAAGAAACTGCAAAATCTCCATAAACACATGGAAACTAAATAATACACTCCTCAACAATCAAGGGGTCACAGAAGAAATTAAACTATATCTACAAGTAAACAAACATACAAACACAACTAACCTGAAACTGTAGGATGCAATGAAAGCAGTCTTCAGAGGAAAATTTATTGCAGTGAATTCCCAAATCAGGAAAACAGAATGAACATAAATAAATAACCTGATGCTACATCTCAAACATCTAAAAAAGGAAGGGCAAGTGAAGCCCACAATCAAAAGAAGAGAGGAAATTATAAAGATCAGAGCAGAAATCAATGCAAAAGAGACTAAGAAAACAATACAAAGAATCAATGAATCAAAGAGTTGGTGCTTTCAAAGGATAAATAAAATGTATAAGCCCCTAGCCAACCTTATTTTAAAAAGGAAGGAAAAAACCTGGATTCATGCAATAAGGAACGAAAAGCGTAAAATCAATACAGACCCTGTGTAAATACAGAAGATCATCAATACCTACTTCAAAAACCTTTACTCTCATAGGTTTGATAATACAGAAGAAATGGAAAGATTTCTAGAAACATGAATTACCAAAGCTGAATCAAGAAGATGTAAAACTGCTGAATAACCCAATTTCAGTTAATGAAATTGAAAATGTAATTAGAACCTTAGAAACAAAGAAAAGCCTAAGTCCTGATGGATTCACAACTGAATTCCGTAGCAAATTCAAGGAATATTTAATGTCAACACTCTTCAAATTCTTCAATGAAACTGAAAGGGAAGCAATTTTTCCTAACTTATTCCTGGAAGCAAGTATTACCCTAATATCAAAACTAGAGAAAGACTCAACTAAACAAAGTGCACTTACTAAAGGTCAATCTCCCTAATGAACATAGATGGAAAAATACTGAGTGAAATATTGGGGAACACAATGCAGCAAGTCATCAAGAAGATTATACACCATGACCAAATGGGATTCATTCCAGCAATGCAGATACAGTTCAATAGAAGCAAATCAATTAGTGTAATACATCACATCAACAGAGCCAAAAATAAGAATCACATGATCATTTCAATAAATGCAAAAATATCAGCTTTTAATAAAGTCTGACATTCATGATAAGAACCCTACAGCAAATCCAATTAGGTGGTCTCTACCTAAATCGGATAAAAGCTATCTATGACAAAACAATATCCAGCACCTTATTAAATGGTCAGAAATTGAAAGCTCTCACTCTAAAATCAGGAACAAGGCAAGGCTGTCCACTATCACCATTCCTATTCAATATAAAGCTGGAAATATCATTCAGAGCAATCAGACAAGTGGGAGAAACAAAAGGAATAAAAATAGGAAAAGAAGTTAAATTATCATTATTTGCAGATGACATGATACTCTACATAGAAGACTTCCAAAACTACATTGAAAGACTTCTAGATGTAATAACCAAATTCAGTAATGTAACTGGATGCAAAGCCAGCACTCAAAAATCAATAGCATTCCTGTAAACAACAAATTCATTGAGAGAAAAAAAAAACAGAAACCACACCCTTCACAAAAGCATCCTAAAATGAAATACTTAGGAATCAATCTAACAAAGGAAATTTAAAAATCTATATAGTGAAAATTACATTACTCTGAAAAAGGAAATTGAAGAGAATTTCAGAAAAGGGAAAGCCATTCCCCGTACATGGGAAGGAAGAAAAAACATTGTGAAAATGGCAATTTTCCCAGAAGTGTATTACAGATTTAATGCAATTCCAATCAAAATACCATTAGCATACCTCAAAGATCTAGAGAAATCATTCCTAAAATTCATCTGGAATCAGAAGAGACCTAGAAAACCAAAGCCAATTCTGGGCAACAAAGGCAAGTCAGGAGGCATCACAATCTCTCACTTGAAGTTATACTACAAAGCTACTGTGATAAAATCAACATGGTACTGGAATAAATACAGATCTGAAGATCAATGGAATAGATTAGAAGATACAACCACAACTATAAACACACTTAGGCACCTTATCTTTGACAAAAGGGCCAAACATATTCACTGGAATAAAGCTAGCCTCTTTAATAAGTGGTGCTAATATAAGTGGCTTTCCAAATGCTGAAAACTAAAACTAGATCTACGCCTATCACCATGCACTAAAGTCAAAATGGATAAAAGATCTAAATATTAAAACAAAAACACTAAATATGCTGGAAGATACAGTAGGCAGAAATGGGGAAGACACAGGGGTTGGCAAATAACTCATGAACAAAAATCAAACTGCATGGGAAACACTTCCCAGAACTAACAACTGTGATCTCGTCTTTATGTTTTTGCATGTCAAAAGAAATATCCAACAGCATAAAAAGAAAACCCACGAATTCAGAAAATGTCTTAGTCAACTGTCTCTCAGACAATGTACTTCTATCTAGAACATATAAAGAATTTTTAAAAAATCAGGGCCCCGAAATTCAAAGACCAATAAAAAAATGGGCATCTGAGATGAATTCACAATTCTCAGATGAAGAAATACGAATGGCAAATAAATACATGAAAAAATGTTCAACATCATTGTTCATTAGAGAAATGCAAATTAAAACATCACTGAGATTCCATCTCACCCTAGAAAGAATAACCAGGATCAAGAAAACCACCAATAACAAATACTAGAGAGGCTGTGGGCAAAAGGAACTCTTCTGCACTGCAGGTGAGAGTGTAGACTGGTGCAACCACTGTGAAAATCAGTGTAGAAATTCTACAAAAAGCTGGGATGTGGGTCCCATTTGACCCAGCCATTCCAATTATGGGCATATTCTCAGAAGAACTGAAAACATTATGTCATAGTGATGTATGTGCACCCATGTTTATAGCAGCACAATTTGTAATAGCCAGATCTTGGAAACAACCCAAATGCCCATCAACTGAGGAATGGATAAAAAAGATGTGGTGCATTTATACAATGGGTTACCACTCAGCTCGAGAGAAGGAGCACATCGAGGCCTTTATAGGTAAATAGATGCTACTTGAGACCATACTCATAAATGAAATAAATCAAACTCACTTTTGTAAACACTCTATTGTCTCCCTAGTGTAAGACACTGAAAGTAAGATAAAAAATCTTCAACACCATTGTAGATCACCTTGTATTGTAGTTTTATATGACTTTTTGCTTTACTAGGAATTGCTTTGTTTTGTCTTGCTTTGTTTTGTTTTTCCCTCTAATACACAAAGGGGAGACACACATGTAGAAACTCATGCATGTGTAGAGCTTATAAACAGTTTATAAGAACCAAATATATAATGCATGTTGAAATGAACAACTATTTTTAAGAAAAAGAGACACCCAGTGCTGACTCTGTAATGTCACGATGTGAAATCCAGCAATACTACCATTCTTTGTTCAAAGTGATTTTAGATTGTTTTGGTTTGTTTAAGTTAACACACATGAAGGTATGGACAGCTGTTTTGAAGAGAATGAGAGACACTATGACAGCCATTCTTGGCTTCCCTATTGTCTGGTCTTGAAGACCTGAAACACCCTCCTCATCCTGCTTAGATCAGTTCCATACTATGTTGTTTCACGTGAATTCCCTGTATGTGACAACATGGACAACTATTTGGAAGAAAACAAGAGTCAATATGATAGAGAGTGAATATCTCCAATTGTCTAGCTTTGAAATTTATGTCTCTTACATTGCTTTCTTGTGACC